>WAAE01002018.1:503022-554695 GCA_013400495.1 Nicator chloris
GGCGCCGCTTCCTCCGCGCCCGGCCGGGCCCCGCCGCTCGGCAGCCCGCTCGCACGGAACCCGAGGAAAGCGCCTTTTGCATCGCTTCTCTGGAAGCCGTTGCACGACCGCTTTTATGCTCTCTGGGAGTTTTGCTGAATCCTGTTTTAAATGACCAAGAATGAGAGTTCGTAGCGTTTCCTACGGCGAGGTGTTCTCCAAGCATAAGTCTCCCTGTTAACTCTTGGCGGTTCCGTCTCGATTTGTGATTATTTCTTTCCCGTTTGTAGTGCTTGGCCATTTGAAACAACTGTTTCTGTTTTTCGTAGTCTCTTTTCCTTAAATCAGTAATCTGTTTATTATTTTTCCTAGAGTACGTCTCTGGTATTGAACTCTCCCAAGACTTATCCATCCATGTGCAGGCTGGCTGATTGTGTGCAGAGAAATAAATACCACTAGTGATTGTGTAATTGACAATCTTCAATCTCTGTCATCTTGGTATCACTTGTTCATTATCCTCAACTCATAATTTTATGCATCTGCCTTCCTGGTGATCAGTCACCAACTCAGTATCACACATCTGGTATAGGGCTCTTTATTGGGTAAACATAGTTTGTTTTCTTTTATGGCACGATCGCAGTTTCATTACTAAATGAAACATGGTGTGAGAGCTGCCTTGCTTTTAGCATAAACGTGAATATTTTTGCTGCTGAAAGCCCTGAAGGTGAACGGGCTGGAATCCCCACACTGTTCAGACTAATCAAAGACTAAAAAATCTTTGAAGTTACACAAAGGAGAAAAATATTAATTGAATCCCATTTCTGACAAATAGATCTTGCCCTGCAACTCATCGGGCTCGTGTTGGTCCGTCTTGACAAAACCGGTGATACTTTATGGTGTTGTCTACAGGTGGGCTTTGTACAACCTGTGACACAAACCCAAGTTTCTGTTGCTGTTTTTTGTATTAAGTTAGCTGTGGTAAACGTAAGGTTGGCTGTTGTATAAGCTTAAATTCAACTAATCAACGAACCAAAAAACCCACTGGTGTGAAACTGGGGGATAGGAGAGACTTTAATTTTTCTGTGATACTTCATAGCCTTCAGATAACTTCCAAGTTATGTACTTAGGCCAGAGTTACGCTTTTGGAGATTTTTCATGCATTTACAGTTTCAGGAAGATAATGCTGAATAAAGTCAATAAGCAATGTAAGGATTTGTTAGACTTGTATTAAGAAGTTAAAATTTATGTACCGCTCTTGTCTTCTAGATGTAAAGTCTTGATGTTTTGCAATTGAAAACTGAAATTGTTTGAGTTGGTTCAAAACAAGGATTCTGTGATATATGAGTATATTTTTATGAAATTGGGTTCTATGAAATGACAAAAAATTGCTGGTTCATAGATTAATAAAATACATAGTTTAAAAGTGCATTATGTTACTTGAATAACATTCATTTTATAAATTGGACTATTCGGTTAGCTGGTTGGTAATCTAACTAGAATTCCATAAATACATCACATTTGAATCTTATGTGTTGAAGTCCTTCATTGTTTGGAGTGAAATCCTTTCCTTGGAAGGAGTGCAAATAGAATTGTCTGTGAAATACTGTCTAGGTTTATTTTGTCTCAGTATAACTTACCAATAGCAAATGACTTATAAACAGAAAAAAGTAATGTAGACAGCTTCTCTTGAATATTACATGCTACTGCAGTCTCCACTAGAAAATAGCTGCAGGCAACAAACCGCTTGAAAGTTCCTGCTCTTGGTGGTGGGAGCAACTGTGTTAGACTTAGTTAAGTCATGAAATGATGTTGGCATATCAAAGCTTTATGAACTTTTTAAAATTAGATTGCTCTTTGTCACTTATGGTTCAAATTTAGAATGATTCCAGAATCCTCGTTTGTCATTTTCATTTGTGGTCTTATTGTCTCAGTTGTTTTGCTGCAGGCAAATATTTTAGGGGAGATGAGCTTTTCTGAAACTTGTGTGCCAGTAAAAACAGGTTGTATGTTTTACAGAAACCTGAAATACTTCAGTAGCTTATTTTCACCAAATGAATCCCAGAAATTAAGCAAATATTTCTGCTTGTTGCTTGTGCTTGTTGGTTGTGGTACTGGAATTCTGTGTTTTGTAAGATGAGACGAGGTTTTTAACTCAGTGTGGTCTCTGCCTACGGTGGTCATTTCTTCCCTGACTAATTTGAAAACTTTGGAGAATGTTGTAGCTGTAAATGTCTGAAATGGTACTGTTGAGTTTTGGTGGTGGATGTTTTTGTTTTGTGTTGGTTAGTTTTTCCTCCTTTTTCCTCTTTTCTTTCTTTTATTGACGTGTAATTAAGAAAACATACTGGAAAGAGGAATATGTTGTCAATTTGGTCTCTGTCATGGAGATGTGAGAACTTCCAAGAGTTTTATCTGGTTCAGTGCTTGTTTTGTCACGGAAAGAAGTGATTGATAGCAGCCATCAATGTACCTATTTTATACTCTTAAATAAAAGCTTTGCTCTCTTTGTCAGTATCACTTAAAACATTCATATTCTGAAAACTTCATCTTATATGAAGATCATTGACAAAGAGGAAGAGAGTGATAATCTAGTCCTTGGGAAACAGAAGTGAGCAGAGAATTGGAGTTGTAGGTTGTAAAAAAAAAGCTTGCACATAAATATATAGAGGAATGGAAAGAGCTCTTTTTCATGTGCATCACAAAAACGTAAATGGTGACATAGCCTATAGCCGTGGTTTAGATTCAATACCATCCAGCGTTTTAGATTAACTCCCCTTTTAAACTCAAAGGCTAACTAAAAATGGGAGTTCTTCAAGGTCCCATAGTTCCTGGGTCACTGGCACCGGCAGTCCTGCGGTGTGGGCTGCTCTGGGCCTCCTGCTGCCTGCTGACCCTCCTGTGCTTGCACCCCGCACGGAGCGGGACGGCACGGGGCTCTGCGGGCAGGTGAGTGCCCGGGTTAGGGGAACGGCTGTGCCGTGCAGCCCGCACGGGGCTCTGCGGGCAGGTGAGTGCCCGGGTTAGGGGAACGGCTGTGCCGTGCAGCCCGCACGGGGCAGGGGCAGCTGAATGCCCGGGTTAGGGGAACGGCGCGGCTCGGGCTCTCCCTGCTGTGCTGTGCAGCCCGCACGGGGCAGGGGCAGCTGAATGCCCGGGTTAGGGGAACGGCGCGGCTCGGGCTCTCCCGGCCGTGCCCGGCTCCCCATGCACGGCTGCCTGCAGCGCCGGCCCCGGGCCGCAGGGGGCGCCGCGGCGGGGCAGGGGCAGAGGGGCGGGGGCGCCTGCGGGCGCCGTGGCTGTGTCCCCCCCGCGGCACTGCAGCTCCGGGGAGGGCCTTTACCCGCTCCGAAACACGGCTTTGAACAGTAAACTAGCTGAGCTCTTCCATTCCGTGAACAGGTTTCCTGTTTGAAGATTAGTACAGTGACTTCAGTTGGCTTTTTTATTAGAAAAAAATCTGCTTTCAAATCTGCATCTTTGTGGTTCAAGGGTAAGCCTTGGGATCTGATGTGACTTTTGACAAGGTTGGATATTTACTTAGGAGTGCTATAGCAAAAACTGGTTTTGAGAGTACAAGGTTAAAATTGTAGGTTTAATCCTTTGTTGTTTTAACTAGAATTTGTTTTCCTTAAGTATTCTCATCTTGAAGTTCATAAAAATCTGATAAAATTGGAAATCAACTTTTGGTGAGAATAAATACAAAGTAAGGGAAATCTCTGAAGGTGACCCTCGTTTAGATCATCACAGTTGTAGGACTAGTGCTGGTTTGTTCAAGTTGGGAAGCTTGTCTCAATAAAGATGTTTCAGTGTTCGGATATCAACACATAACAAGTAAAAGAACACGTGTTCTTTTTCTCTTGATTCTGTCAGTTTGATGGGTGAGATCACTGAGACTGGACCAGGATCGTAGATTTGATGGGTTATCCCATTCCATTATTCTGTTATTTCACAGAATAATCAGTTTTTAGTATCTTTGTATTTCCAAGTTCTCCACTGTTTAATTGTCCTAGATCTATAAGATCTTGGGTAGAGAAAAGGGAAGGGGAAATACTTCTTTCACAAATATTTTCTGAGATCTGACATCCAGTTTTGGAGATAGGAGTGTGGGAAAATTTGATCCCCCTGGGTACCCCCGTGGCCTTCATGTGACAGCTGGCTTTTCCTAGCCTTTACTGGATACAGGTTTGCATGGAGGAGCCCAGGACTAGTCTCTAAACGTCCTTGTGCTAGTTTGAGTCAGAAATGAAGGACATGTAGGACTGTATTTGTGTGCATCTACCTCTTGTCTTATTGTGGCTTCAGTGGGAAAATAAGTTAGTTGTCTGATAGCTGCTTTGTTCAGGTATGTACTTCACTGTCTATTCTGCACATTTTTTGATGGTGTAGCTAGCTGTGATTTCTGCCTTTGGAAGGCTTATTTTTGTAAAAGAATATGATCAGAAGAGGGAGTAGATGTAAGAAGATTGGCATACATAGCAGGGTAGTTTGTGATCTGTGATTGAGAAGCTGATCACAATACCTACCCAAAAAAGTATCTGAGAACATGTGTTGGTTGGTTTTGGTTTTTTTTTGTGATTTTTGTTTTTTTTGTAGATAGATGAGTGGTTTATTTTCTTCTGGCTCTGAATTTAATGGCCTATTACTCCTGCCCTTATACAACCTTTTATGCATTTTACTTTTCTATGCTTTATTTCAGTAAACATTAGTTGTATTAGAGCAAGGGAATATGTGTGACACTATAAATCATTTTGTTTTCTGCAGCAGTTCTTGTTACTGCTTCTCTGTAGCTCTAGAGAGGAAAGTATTTTTGCATCTGTTCCCATTGTTCAAAGGTTGATAGAACAAGCTGATGACTTCTGCTTGCCTTTTGAAAAAGGTCTCAAATGGTGCCTGTTGCCATATAATGGATATCTCTGCATATCCATTTAGATAGTGGTTTAGATTGATAAGAAATACAGCTGAAATTTCAGGGTTTCCAATTAACAAAATAATGAATTTGAAAATATTGACCTTTTGGAAAAGACAAAACATTTCTGAAACTACTGACTGTTTTAAAAAGTAACAACAAACCTTAGGTATACATGTTTCATTTAGTTGGGGTAGCCTTCCAAATTTGGCTTTGGAGTTGCTGCAAAGGTTTGGTGACATGCTGCTTAGCTTTGGCTAGTGAGTAAGTGAGCTGTGGGTGATGTGAGGACACCTGAGCTTACCTGCAGGCTCCCCCCAGGTTTCTCCCTTCTCTGGTGGTGCCTCAGTCCCAGCGGGTGCAGGCATCATGTGAGGAGCCCTCGCTTGTGCTTCCTGCAAGGGTGGCTGTGGTACCTGGTGTGGTCACATCGCAAAGAGGACTTAATTCAGTTACTTGCCTATTGCTTAGTCCATGTGAACTGACTGCCAAGAGATGGGCATTGTTGATGGGGAGGAAATGTTGCAGTTCTTGGTTGTGGCTGAATTGCAGCTTTTTATTGAACACAGAATTTCAGCCTAAGCTTTAAGACCTTCCTTGCAGCATCGTATCTGGGCAAAAGAAAATTGACTTATACTTTGTTTACAAATAAAAATAAGCTAAGGCTTATTCAAGGTTGTTCAAGCTAAGGGTTTTTCAGTCATTCATGCCATTACCTGATACTCCTTTACATAAAACTCTCAGTTCATCCCTTAAGAAGGATCAACTGAAAATTTGGACCATATCAAGTCTTTGTAAGCAGATAATAAACAAGTGATATTACTAGTTGATTTTTTTTTTGTCAGAGTGTAATCTTCCAGCAAGGAGAGTTCACTATAAGTAGAGATTGTATGGAGTAGGGATGTGAATATTGAAGGTCTGTATTTTTTCATGTGTTACTTTTATTAATGTGCTGTGGGTAATTGAATATATAGATGACTGAAGTTGCAGAAATCCCCAGTGTAGGTAGTAAATGTCAAGAACACAGCCTTGTAATTTATGCATGCATTTGAGGTGTCTGGTTTTCAATTTGAAGGTGACTGACAGGAGTCCTGAAATAAGACATTTTTATAATTATGGATATAGTGGTGAACTAATTTAATTTGTGTAAGATGGTGGTGCATCCTGACCACGGGCCATTTCACTTCTGATTTTCTTAGAAACAGAGAACAAGAGATTATTATCATGTTCTTTCCAAGGAAGGAAACTGGGAAGACTTGATCATGCCTTTTTTTTTTCAAAACAAGAATGACCAGTAGCTGCAGTCTGTATATCATATGGCAGAGCTGTGCTTGTGGCAGGGACATAGGGAAGAGAATTGTGTTTTGATTTAGGGTAAAGAATACAATTTAAATATATTTTAAAAGGAAAGACTATAGTATTAATAATTTAAGATAAATAGCATAAGAATTTGTAAAACCTGGCTATTTTGTACTGTTTTGGGATGGGAACAGTATTCTTGCAGGAAAGTTCCAGTTTGGTGTATGGCTATATTCTACTTTTATTGTTTCTTATGTACCTGTTTGGACAACTGTATCCAAAATACTTCCTTTTAACACCACACGAAATAAAGCTTTGCGTAATGAGTGCACAGTTGCTTCCTAGAAGTAATGCCACAATGAAAAAATTACTTGTGTTCCTGGTCATAGAGGTGGGAAAGGACCCCTGGAGGTCTAATCCAACCTTCTCCTTAAATCTTGTCCTGTAAGGCCACTTGTCAAGTTTTGAATGTTTCAGAGGATGAAGTTTCCACAATATGACAATCTGTTAGGCTGTTCCTATTGGCAGGTCCTTCTTTGTTTCAGATTTTAAAGTTATCTTAAATTCCTGTGAAGATGCATGTTGTTCACCCCCCAGTATATGTTTAGAAAGTATCCCTTGATGCTGGAGACTTGGGAATATAATATCCTGATTTAGAGCTGGTGATGTTTTTTTGCTGGGAATTTTAGAAAATGAGACTGGTAAATGGCTACCAAATGACTTTTTGATACCTACTTTTCTTTTCCCCCTTGTTCCATGTGCTGTATTTACCCTTCTGTCTTTGCACAAGCTTCACTGATTGTGTCTGATAAAGTCTTGCAAATAAAACTTCTTTTCCTAAGTATTTACCTGTTTACTTAAGTGTCATTCAGACACTAATCAAAATGATTCTTGCAGTTTTCATATTTAAGCAGTGGTATTTTTATTCCTTCTCATAAGTATTATTTCTAGAAATCTACAGTTGATTTGAAACTATGGTAACTGGAAAGGAAAGCTGCACAACGATCTCTCTTGGATCTCTGGTATAGGTCTGTTGTTACTTGCCTAATAAACAGTTGGCTAAAGAAAAGGTGAAGCTGCCTTTTGCTTGTTGATTTACCAAACGTAGAAATGGTTTAACGAGGCAAATGCTTCAATAACAATGGAAAATGTTTGGGTTTAATTCCCCACTCAATTACATTTTCAATATTCTACATTTGAGCTGTTCTTGTTTTATTAAGAGTGCTTCCAACTAGTTCAGCTAGTTTTGATAAGTTGTGTTTTCAAAACTGACACATAATAGTATTTGATTAATTTTAAAATGTTTATCAATTAAAAAGTATAGCTGATGCAGTGACGTGTATGCTGTATTACCACTCTGCTGTGAAACAAACCAGATTTTGTACATAGATGGGCTGTGGCTTGACAGTTGAAATATAATCAAAAAAATCAGCCTGTAGGAATTTAATTTCTCTTGCTGCACTGCATTGTCTCTGTTATACTGCTCAGTTTCTATTCAGCAATACAGTGGTTTTATGAAAGTTAACTTAAAGCGTGATTGTACCTCAGAGCAGTACTTGGTGCTAAACAAATTTTCAAGGGTGACAAGACAGATTGTTTATATCAACATGATATAAAAATGTCAAAAACATGTTTAGACACTTTCAGTTCAATAGCATTGGATAGAAGAAAATTCAGAAAGTCATTCTCTTCATATACAGTAGGTCACTCATTAAGATTCTTCCTATTCACCCCCAAACGCAGTAACAATCTCTGTAAAATTGAATTCTCAGTGGTTTTCCTTTTTGTGCCAAGGGGCTGTAAACTATGCAAAACACACCTTGCATTCAAAACTGGTTAGAGAAGTTTTGTTTACAAGAGAGGATTTATGCATTCTTGCATAATCCTACAAATGGGCTTAGTCTTCCCCTATCTCCTGTGAAGGGAAGCATGGAAAAATTCCAGTGGTTCTTTTGGATGCAAGATTGACTCAATGTTCTTGGTAGCTTGGAGGTTTAAGAAACTTTACTGACGTTTTTCAGCTCTTTTGTAATAAGCACTGTTAGTATATAAGGAGTTAAGCATCCTGGGAGATGAAATGGGATTACTACGATAAGAAAAGTAAAGCAAGAAAGATAGGAAAGGTAGGAACGTGTATGAATATGGTGATAAATAGTAGAGCCATTTCAAAAGTACACTGTGTGTCCAGTTTTGTCATCTTCTCTTTCGTTCTGTTGTGGAGTATGTTGGCATTCAGTTATTAGATATGTACAGTATAAGTAACTGTTTTTATGTAGAAACTTAATCCTGGAATACATTGCCAGACATGGAAAGGTGCAAATGTTTGTCTTGAATGTTTAATTTTTCAATTCCTAACTATCAAACATTAAAGGCTTTTTGAACTGGATTTGGAGGGGAGAAATCAAACTGACGATCCATTGAAAATGTTTTTCTGTGAGGGTAGTTGGTGTAGAGACGAGTTACTTTACTGGTGTGAAAGAACAGAATTGAGCAGTTATGTAACTGAGTAATTTTTCAACATAGCTTCACATGCAGAGTTTCCTCTCTCATTCATCATGTTCTTCCTTCCATACTAGTTCACTTCAAGCTGCTGAAGATGAGCCTTCCCATTCACAGGGCAGTTCCATGAGGAGGTGCTGCTACTTGGGTAGCTCTGTCTCTGTGTCCTGACTGCATGCCCTGTTGTTAGCCTTGTGCCTGTCTTTTAGGACCACTTGAACCCTACAGGTGAACTGGTTTAAGGAGCTAAACTCCTAAGAAGAGTATTTTTCTGTGGGTTAAATTCCTGTGGAGTAAAATGTGTATTGCTTCTGCATGAAAGAGGATATTGGTACTTTTGGCCAGTAAGAATCCAGAAATACTCAATATTTCAGTAGTTCAAGTGTTTTATCAGTTACCTGGTCCAACACTAGTAGCAATGTCTTCTGTAACTGTAGAGCCAGGAAAAGAAAACTGCTTTCATCTCCTGCTTTTCTACCTCGTCTTACTCATAAAAACCATCAGGCTGACATGCCAGTTCCAAAAGTAGTCCTCTAATCTCTGCAGTGATCTCCATTTTATCTTCTTTTTTTTTTCCCCCTGAAATGTTGCAAAGTCTGTCATAGATCAATTAGAGCTCCACAAGGAAATTCAGGACTGCAGTTGATTTGCATTAATTTATGCAGGCAGGAAGATGCTGTACGTTTTTCTCTGGGTTCAGTCTGTGTGCTGGTTAGAAGTTGTGCAGGTGTTACTGGGGAATAAGATGGAAGGAGTAAGAGAAGATTTTAAGAACAGTTACAGAAGATTTTTCTTGCAGTTTTGGCATGGTTAATCAGATGCTGTTGTAAAAACCCTGCTAGACCTCCTTCAGCTGGATGCTTACCAGCCTGCTGTGGTTAGATCTGATTATGAGCCTTTGCACTCTTGTGTTTTCTGTGGTTCCTGGAAGCTGCAGTGCCAGTTCTGTATGTGAGGTCTGGCTTTGGCCATGTTCACAGAATATGGACCATGCTATGCAATGATCCTAAGTCCCATCCCTCAGCTTCAGAGATTTTTGGGGCGTGCTGAGGCTACAGGTCTTATCTCTGAGAGTACCTGATAATTACATTGGACATACCCTTTTTTAGTCTCATAAAATATTAATATTGTCCTTCAGAGATATTGAGAAATGCCTGAACATGTCATGTGCCTCTCCTCTGCGTCACTTTTGGCTCAATTTTAGACCATTTTGTTTTCTTCCACTCTTGGAAGAAAGCTTACAGACTCTTTGCAACATGGGATCCTAGCTAAGAAGATGCTTTCTTTACATGTTTGGGAAGAACTTTTCTCTTGAACGATCAGAAGCTATTACATTGTGTTTCATTGCCTAATTCCTTGCCATGTTAGATTTTAAATCTGGGAAAACTAGTCTGCTCTAGGCAGAACTGTGATGTATTGAAAATAAGATTTTATATGAAAATCCAACTGACCCCTACACTGTAGGCTGACTTTGCTTTGTGAAGTTGTAGTCTGGTCAGGAATACTAGGCAACAGGAAAGTCGTATTTACAAGATGTTTGGAGTTCTGCAGATCATTTAAGGTTGTACAGAGGATTATAGAGATGTGGGTTGTTCAGCATGCATTTATATAAGCTGTGTTGGAACAGGAGTTTCTTTTTTGGTGTAGGAATTTGTAACAGGCAGTGAACATTGGTTCTCCATTTTGCAGGTGCTCCTTAGAAGGACTGTTGTGAATATAGCTGCAATTGCCTGAGCTCTCTGTTTCTCCTTCCTGCTGTTGAAATGTTTCTGTGGGACTTCCCTGCTTGGAAGCATGCCAGAATGAGTGTGTGGGAAGACTTAATACTGGCTACTTACATAGCATTTTGTATGTTTAAACTCTTCTGCAAATATTAACTAATCTTTATTTAACATTTGAGCCTAATTTCTGTCAGTATAAATCAGTAACAGGCAGTTATGACCCCTATTTTTTTTTCATGTCAAAAGAACAAAATGCTGTAACTAGAATAGTAGGAATATTCTTTATCATCTCATTAACGTACCATTTTTGTCACTGTACCCTTCTGGTTTCATGTGGTGTAGAAAAAAGTTAGGAATGGAGTGCAGTGCTACTCTTCAGGAGGTCTCTGCGTTGTAGGATGCTGACTGTGGGAAGGAATCGCATTGTGTTCATTTTGTGTGCAGTATTTCAAGCTTTTCTGTGTTGATTTTTGTTTCTGCAATATTAAGGTTTATTTGTTTTCAGTCTGGGGAGCTGTAGGATATTCATAACAAGTAATGCTGTGAGAGTAACGTTCATTCTGGGCTTGCTGCTTAAGAACTGTCATTTGCCTTGAAAAGTATAGTTAGGTTGAAAATTCCTGTAAAAGTTACAAAGGTTTACCCTACCTGTGTTCTGGCATTGTAAGTGCCAGTTTTCAGTTAACTGATACTTATTAAATAGAACTGCTATGACAAATTCATTAAGCTGTTAGTGTTATAATTGCTGTAAGATTTTTGTAGCACCAGACCTAAAGCAGCTGCGGATGTTTTTATTAGGGAACCATATTTTACTTTGAAAGCTACTGTTGTATTGTTTTTTGTTGATGCTGTTAATCAGCTCTGACTACTGTGTTGTATGGAAGTATTTTGCTGCACCAGTGTCTAAAAAATCAGCATATGGCTTTCAAACAGATTTATAATTAATAAAAATGTCCCTTTTGAGTGGCAGTTTTTGCAGATAGTTAGTTTTGCATTCTATTAGCCAGATTTTCTACAACTTCTTTTTATTTTGAAGAGATAATAAAATAGTTTTCTTCATGTAATTTACAACTGTAGTTTGCATGAAGTGATAGATGTGTGCCTTTGCAATTTGGATTGGATATGTTTTCATTTTAAACATCCTTTTAAAGTGTGGCCTCAGTTCTGGCTTAAGTATTAAGATTTTGCCACTCCAGCTTTTGCTTTGGGAGTTAAACACGAAGGAGGTTTATCCAATGAATTGCATGCTAGAAACAGCATGGATTAATAGGAAGAAGTAGTGAGGTCAGGGGCCTTAGCATAGGTGTGGTAGTGTGCTGAACCAGGTCATTTTCTGCACCTCAACTGCCCGGACACTCTTCCATTGTATTGGGTTCCTCTTGGAGACACTCACAGAATGCCCAGGGAAATGAAGTGCTGAATTGGGCTCGTTGGTCTTAAACTTTTAACAGAGAATTCTAAGAGAAATTCCCTAAATTAATGTAAATTTCTTTTTATTGTTTTAATTTGTAATAGCATTATTTGTAGAAGCGACACAGATCAATGAAGAAAATAATCAGAACTAGAACTAGTTCTCATTACATACTCTTGGAGCATTGAACTGCTCAGTGGTGAGTGCTGTCTGTGTTGGAATAAAGCTAGTCCTGGTAGATGTGTTGAAGTAACTTTGTGATAGTAATGGATTAGAGAACCTAAATGAGACCACTCTAGGTTGTACTTGGTAAAATGAGCTAGTGGTTCATTTTTCTGCAGGAATTTACCAATTTTCTATTTGTGTCACATCTCTGCTGCTTTCATTGCCATTGTATATAGGCTTTAGGTAAAGGCGATCAAATGTTGGCTTATCAGAACATTGAATTTATTCAGACTGAACAAACCAGAGTGAGTTCAGAATTTTCATTACTGTGGGAAAAACAGCATTTGGGGCCAGGCTTTTCTGTTTCATAGCTGGCTAGGTAACACTTGGTGCAGGCACTTGGGTGTTGTACTAAATATTCCTCATGGTGCCATAGCTGGAGAGAGCAGGCTGGTTTGGAGCAGTGCGTGGCAACTTGTGAAGCAGCTGTAGCTACCAGAACAGTACGGACATCTCTGTTGGCTTTTGATGGAATTGGACGGTTGATTATGTCTGCCATAGTGTCTCACTGGGTTTCAAAAGAGCTGTTTTGCACCAGCCACGGGACTCTTTTGTGAGCCAGCTCAGCTTATTAAACTGTTGGAAAGCTAATTCATTTGAAAAGAAATTAATAGATTGTTGCTCAACAAAGAGTATGACAAGTGCCCTTGACTATGAAGTATGGCCAGAAGTAAATGCAAGAAGAGGGCAGTGGGACTGCTCTTTTTCCAGTAGCAACCCATCCATTTTATTGTATTATCAAACTACTATGGTTATTGTTTGTAGTTCCATTCATTATTTAGCAAAAAAGGAGATAGTTAATGCAATCTCTTCAAAAATTGGTATAAATGTCCTCTTAGTTGATAAGTGAAAGGAATAACAGAATAAAAATTGAAATTACTAGAACTTGGCCAAGTTGTTACTGTTGAACAGCTTCCTTTTCTACAAGTCAATGACAAGTTGAGAGGATGTAGAAAACGCAGAGATTGTGAAATAGGAAAGTAAGCGGGAATGGTGGAAGTGCTTAAGTTTTAGAATTCATTTTGTATAACATGTAGTGTGTTTTATATTCTAAGTATTCAGTAATAGTAGTGTAAAACCTTTTAACTGCTGGAGGGCATAAATTTTTACATTTGGTAATTTTTATTCTAAAAATACTACTGTATTTTAATTCTTTAGAGTAATGGTGACTTTTGAAGCTGTGTGTTCTGTACGTCTTCTCTTTCTTTGTCTGCATTCTTGACAACCTCCCTTTCTCCCAAAGCCCAAAATTCAACCAGTGCTATGTAAAGGAAGGGCTTCCATTGTTTGTAATACTGCTTTTAGTATTGCTTCAGTTTATTTTTTAAATTATAAAATAATTAACTGTCATATTTATGCGCACCTCTTGTGCTTAAGGCCTGGCAGCACCCTTAAGTATCAGTGGATCAAAAATGCCACACCTACATGTCATTAGGAGGATGCTGACTTACTCTTCCTATGCTCACTTACTCATCCTGTTTGTAAAATCAGTCTGTAATCCAGCAGGTTTAATGATGGATCACATATCTTCTGTCCAGGACAGGTCTGGTTAATGCAGAATTACAGAAATGTAGTTGTGGGTCTCAGTCTAAGGGACGTCAAGGTTCTGTGAGTGTGTGATCTGGTACTACTTTGTCCGGGTATAAACACTTGTGGCATCACTGTCAGGACTCCTGGGTGTGCTTCTGTGTCTTGTTGGCATGGCAGGCAGGTGTTCATGCAGCAGCCTTGGAAGATGGTGTGATTTTAGTATCATGCTGCAATTTTTGACTGTCCCGTAAATCAGTCTGTATTTAGACACTTTGGTGGCTTAATTTTGGAATGAGATGGGTTTTTGTTCTGAAAGTGCCATGCAGTAGCTTGGAGCAGGCTGGCTTATTGTTCCTCTGAGTGCTGTTGCTTATGGACTGTGTATGTTGACAGTATAGGTGGGCATACCTGTTGTGTATGTGCATTATCTCCTTGTATTGCTCCATGGAGTACAAAATGAAATCCATAAGTTAATGCTATTGTTGAACTTCCTAATAACTGTCAAATATTACTAGCCTACTAAACTGCTCATTATTGAGAGCTTAATTAAACACAAACAATACTGCAGAAAACCCTACTTTTACTTAACAAATACTAATTTTACTTAATAAATACTAAATTATATGGTAGGTAAATACAGTCCATTTCATAATGGCAGAATATTAATCTTCTGATCATAATTTGATAGAATTACTTTCTTGAAGTAATTCTTTAACCATGCCATTTTCACTTTTTCTTCCTGCTCTCTCATTCCTGCTCCCAGGTCTTTAGATTTATGATTAGCATCTGTCATTTAACACTCTTAACTCCTCTGTCTTTTGGAATTCTCTGCAAGACATGGTAGTGCTGCCCTATTTAATTACATGGGTGTTTTTTTTTTCTTGCATTGATGTTTGCTGATTCACCTTGTGAGTTAAATGGTCTTTGGAGTAGCAGGAAGGGGGAGTTGTCAGTAATGGAGATGTAGGCTAATGGGTCCACATCAACCACTACCACTGACAAGGCATGAGAAACTCCACCAGGAACTTCTGAAAAAATCTGCTAAACCAGAGGAAGTGTAAGGGGCAGCCTGGGGTTTTAGGGACCTGTTCATTGCTATGGAAGTAGACTTGATCACTTAACACCAGTTAGGGCAAAAGGCTGGAAAGGGAGATATAAAATATTTTCCCTGATTTTGTCACCCACCATTCTTTAGCCTGGTGTACAGTTTCCTGTGCAGTATTACAATGGCTTTTTAAAATTATTTTTTTTTAAATACATTTTTAGGCTTCTATAGATTGTGAAGGCACACAATCTGCTTAGTCATGGATTCAAGTTCATGAAGCAGTCCTTGAAGTTAAATTTCATTTTGTTCTTGTATGTATTGATGGAGAGGGTAAAAAGCAAACACTTTCACTATATCAGGAAAGATTTTCACACTAGATCAGTCAGCTTTAATTGAAGTTATTCATTACTTTGCAGTGAGAAGTACAGAACTGTATTCTTGAATAAATGTTTGTAAGAAGTTTTCTGGTCATAACATTCTTTTTTTTTTTTTTTAAGTGCGTACTGATTCTAATCTAACTTGGGTATGTGATAATGTGTGCTACATAAACTGGGCTGTGAAACCCCAAGCTTAGAGAAGTGATTGTTGAAGGCCACAATTGAACAGGCAAGCAGGTGTATTGCTGAGCTCTTGAGGGAAGTGGGGTTTGTTAGGGTTAAGTCAGATGGGCACTGCAGCTTTTACAAAGTTAAAGGAAGAATTTAAAAGGAAGGTGTGAGCTTTGATGGGCTTGCTCTTTGCTTTATATGATTTTTCGTGATGGAAGCTTGAAACTGAGGTGGGCTGTAACATTTCAGCTCTTTAACTTTGGAGTAGCCAAAAACACCTAAGTAGAGTGACCACAGTGGATAGTCATCCAGCTCTTATCCTTTGGCCAACCATGTTTAACTTTGTACGATATACCTTGCTTAAAGGTCTGTTATAACATCCTGCTAAAAAATCCTCTAATTTCTTGTCAGTAGCATTTATACTGCACTGGTGTCCAGCTGTAGAGGAAAAACAAATGGCATGCTTTGGGTGCTTAGTGGTTTTTCACATAACTGAATAAAGCATGTGAGATTCAGGAGGTAGCCACTAGAAGATTCCATAGTATTTTTCACAATTTTGTGGCCTAAAAAAAAAATAAAAATTTGTCTTACAGCATTTATTGAGAACACCGCTGTCAAGCTTTGGGCTTTTTCAGGGAGCAATACAAGATTGCCTTGTCTGAAGGGTAACTGTTATGTTAACAGCCTGTTTCAAGGACTAAGCTTTATAGTTAAAAAACTGCCTTTTAAAAATATAATGGTTACATATTTGCAAATATTTTTGGGGGACAATATTTCTGAATTTATACACGTTCTTCAAATGGATTTCACTGAACATGGTTCTCCTTGTGGCATCAGAACCAGCTGATGAGTTACTGCCTGGCTTTGGAATTTGACTGCCCATACTCCATGCATTTGTAGGATTTTTAGTTTGGGAATTGCAGAAGCTGACCAGGAGTTCATAGCAGTTCTCACAGGCTAAAGTGAGGCTTAAAATTTTTGTGAGAATCCCTGGTTCTTGATTTGGTTCTGATCAGCAAGCGATCATGAAGGAGCATGTGCTACAAGGATAGATAGAGATGCAAGTGTGTGTACTGTCTCTATGCTAATATTCAAGAAGGTTTTGAAGAACTGGATATCACCTGTTACAATGTCTTTTTTTTCTTGCTCCCCACATGGAAATACAGTCAGCACTGAAGCAGCCATAGCAAAAAAAATTGTCTGCTATAAAATGGCTGAGGGAAGATTAGGAAGATGAATGCTTTTTACTCCAAGTTTACAGTTTTCTTTGAGCTTTTTGTGTTCATTTTTATTTCTGGTTTCAAACTGTTTTGTTGGAACACAGATAACCTGTGTCTGGTATCACTTATAAAAGTTTGTGAAAGGTTTGTTTCACATGATTGGAAATTAATGAATTATGATTTTATCATTTTTTCTTAAAATAGTACTCTTCATGAGGGATTTTGTCTATATTAAAAATACTCAAGTATCAATATTTCTTGTGAAAGAGGAAAATCTTGCCAATTGTGGCTCAACAAAGGTTTTTAGTAGTAAGTTCTCTGCCCTCATGACAAAATGCTCGTGTCTCCCTCCTTTAATGTGGCTGAGGGGACTAGAGTACTGCAGCAGTGCTGGCTTGGTATCTGTGGCTTTGACCTGAGATGTAACCACGTCACCAGGTCGTGCACTTCTTGTTCTCTCCCTGGCACTGGGGGGTTTGCTACCTGTGTGTGCATCCGTGTCCTTGGTGCTGCTTCAATCAGCCACAAGCAGGTTCAAGGGAACACCTTGAAGACATTGTTTCCTTGGGGATTTATTGCATTTGCAACATCACACCTCTGATCCTGCTGCTCACGGAATATGATTATCAGCCATTAGGGCTGAATATTTAAACATGGTCACTACATAGTGTTTCCCTTCCCATCTCTTTTTTTTCCTCATCATTAAAGATCTCTCTCCAGTCTGTTTAGTTTTTGTGGACATTTTCTGTGTGATGTTTTTCCTGTATTCATTGTTCCAGTATGAGTTCTGTCTACTTCTTAGTCTTGCTGACAGACATATTGATTTTTACAAACTGAATTTCTGTACAAAATGCATTGTCTTCATTTTCCTGAGGAAGATAAAAGTTCTTTTTTCTAGTTATCAGTCAATCTGTGGATGCATTATATTGTTTCTCCCTCCTAACCCTCCTGTTAGCTTTGTATGCTCCAGAAAACAAAAGAAATCATAAAAATGTTCAGGTTTTGCCATCATGTTGCCTAGATGAGAACTGCTGAGAATAGTATGTCATTGCACATGAGAGATTGTGTGATATAGAAAACATCAAATGGTGTTTTTACCTGGACAGTTGAATTATTTGAAGGGTAAGGTATCCTTTGTGGATTGAATTTTTTTTTGTAATCATGAAATGCCAGAATGATTTCCTTAGTTATGTCCGAGGTGTTAAGTGTTTTAGGCATTTGTTTGTGAGAAGGCTGTGAAGAATTTTGATGGACTACTATTTCTGTGTATCACTACCAGAGAAAAGGGAAAAGGCTTGTTTAGAGCTTGTCTCTGCTGGTATGTTTACTGTGTGTAAATTCAGTACTAATGTTTGATATCTAAATTTTAACACTTGCTATGCTTTCTTGTTTTTATTAACATACATGGATGTTAATTGGAGTTAATTGCCTCAGAGACCTATGCAGAGTTCTGTAAATTGAATGATATCTCTGGGTCTTGCGAAAGCTTTTTTTACATTTCTCCGATGGTGTTTGTGTGCTGTGGTTTTCTTTTGCTGTTGAGCAGCTGTGACTTTGCCATTCTGGTGCTTTAGTCTTTCAACTACTCCAGCTGTGTCCTTAGACCTCTCCTTACCACGTAAGTTAAGTTCAGGAGGAGCTAATTACTGCGTGTTTGGGGCTGTCATCTGTCTTCTCTGACCTTTGTAAAGGTTCGGTGCTGCTGTCTGGCTCCCCCTCTGCTGGGCTGCTGCTCTTACCTTTGTTCCTTCCCTGGAGCTCAGCCTTGCACAGGAGGAGTTTTACTGCTTGTGGTCTGGCAGGTCTGTCTTGCTATGATCAGCTGCAAGGACTGTGTACGTACCTTTCTGGTGCTTTTGTCCTTCTGCCTTGTTTTCTTAGTGTACTGTGTATTAGAACAGGGTATCTACAGTTCTAGGACAGTGTTTGCATTTAGCATATGAAGTCTTACTTTAATTCACATAGTAATAAAATTTATGTTCTGTAATTAATTTTTTTTGGCAGGCATCTGTTTCACAGTAATGAATTGGTAGCAGTTCCTAAAATGTCTGTTGACTGTCTAGAGACTTGTAGGAAAGCTGGCATTTAAAAATGTTTCTCATAACTGAGAGAAGTAGGCAGCTTTGTCTTAACCCATCTTTTCTCAGAAAAAGTTCAAAAACTTCCAATTGAAATGTCTCTCTCTAAATTTTAAAAAACAGTAAGTTGTTTTTCTCTCGATCTCTGAATTTACAGGATAGTTACTTTTCCTTAATCTCAAAAACACCCTGAAATAACAAATCATGTATCAAGGATAGAGGTAGTAGTTGTGTTTCTTAAAAAAAAAAAACCCCACAAAGAAACCCAAACCCAAAATCTGCCAAAGAAAAGCTTAATTTTACATTGTGTTATCTATTATCACTATTGTCTGTAACACTTAACAGCAGTTGAAAACTGTGGCTCTGATTGTAGGTTCATTTTAGGTTGCTTGCAAGATTAAATTTGTAGCATTTAATGATCTAGGATTTTCATACCCTAGGGCAAGATTATAGTAAGTGGAGGTCAAGCTGAACAACCGCCAGACCTGATTTACACTCGGATAAAAATGGTCTTGTCTAACAATTAGATTGAATGATATTACCTCTTCTTAACTTGTGCTGGAAATTGTTTTATATTGTTTCAAGACCCAGGCAGTCAGATGCCAAGGAAGCATCCTCTGAATGGAATATTAGTCTTGCCTTTCAAGTTTCTGGAATCACAGAGGATCCAGGTGTACATGTCAATGGCCTTGGCGTGTGTGTTGTGGGGGATAGGAAACTTAATCCACACGGAATGTGATTTTGATACATAAACTCTCCTTACTGTCCGTGTGAAAGCAACAGTCAATGATGCTGAAATAGGGAGAAGGAGGAAAATCTTGGAAAGACATAACTTTTGATTATTGACATTTGAATCTTCCCAGACACACTTGCTAAGTGTGTTTTAATAAGGTTTATACAGTTACTTCTCCAGACCAGTTGATTGACTAGTAACTGATAACAGTTTTGACACTTGTGTAATAGATCATGACCAAAACAATGAGAGTTTTGTAACATATCTTACATGTGCAATTAAACCGTATTCTGAAACATGAAAAGTGATCACATTTAGTTAATGTGGGCAAGCTGCAGGAAGGATGATAAATACATTTCTGTTGGAGCATTCTGTTACTGTAACTAAAAGTGAAGTGTAGCTACTTTGTCAGGTGATGTTAACTTCCACTGGCATGCCTGTATCAGAATTCCAATTGACATGGAGTTGAAACAAGTTATTATACTTGTAATCCTGATTAGTGGTACAACAGCATGAGAATTCCATGGTGCTGATTTATTGTCAGAGCAATTCTAAACAGTAAGTGACTTTTTGAGTAAGAACACAAAGTTGGCAGTTTGCATTAGTAATGTAAAGAGATTACTAGAATGTAATAGTAAAACAAGCTCATTGTTCATCCAGTGTTGTTTTGAAATTGGTGCCTGGGGCATAAAAATGACTTGAAAAAATTCACTACTTGATGATACTGAGGCATACTTGGTTATTTTCTGTATAAAGGTATTCAAACATGCATGAATCCTAATCCAGTTACCTAATTTTAAATCTCTTCCCTTTTCCCATAATGTATAGCCAACCCTGTGATATGACACTGCATGTAATTAAGGTTTTTTTTTTCCTAAGCAAGTCATAGTTTCGGGAGTTGTGAACTTGGTGTAAGTAGTAGATGATTTTGCAGAGCCTTGCCTGGTGAAAAAGTTTTTATTTGCCATTAGGTGTTATGATTTGATGTAACAGTCCTGTGTGATGATCACAGATTTCTGGTAAAAGTAGTTGGAGAACCAAAACTGTTTGACCTGAGTAAACTCTGCAGGCTCTACTCTCAACACAGGAGTAATAAATAATTATATAGTTGACAGCTAACTAATTAAGTCAAAGAAACACTGCTCTTGAGTAGGTATCTAGGAGAACTGAATAACTTAATATGAGGGATCCAACAAGATTAAAATTCTGTTTCAGAAAATTAAATATGTATTTAGAGAAAATGTATTGCTTTATTTCAGCATTGCATCAGTGCATAACATAAAATGGAGTAGAAAGATCAAAGCACTCTGAAAGAGATATTGCCTATTTTAAATAATCCCTCTTCTGTCCACCTGTTCAAAATACTTGGTGTTTTCATTTACTGAGAAATGTCAGAGAATGAGAATTGAAAAACTACATGTAACAGTATGTTGTGTTCTCAATTGCTGAGTTACCTGCTTCTGATTTGAGTGTGGGAAGGTGGGGGGCAGGTATTTGGTACAAAACGGAGAAACTTGTGCTAGGAGTAAGAATGCAGTTCATTGCAAAACTACAGCAATTGTTGGGGAAGACATGGTGAGAGATACAGCACTTGCATTGTGGCCATTCTTGTTTTAATAATTACAGGTAATTGCAAACTGATAAGGCAAATATTATAATGAACTGAAAACCACAACAAGACGACACAGTTCAGATAATAAATTAAAAGCTGAAACTATGGTGAATAAAGTATTTTTCCATGCAGTTGTTGGACAGCTATAGATTTGATATTTGTCCTCTGGTGACTTTCTCTGTGGCAGTTGACTTTTCCATCCCTCTGTCAGAGGTTACCTCCCATGCCATGAGAGTCAGCAGGATGGGATTTGTCAGCTCCTCAGTCTTCTCTGTTTGCAAGTTCAGAATATTAGCTTTAGTTGTCGCTACAGATGAGTTGCCATTAATAGATCTAACTGAACACCAGAGCATACGAAATGGTTTCTTCAGCTTTTTGTGTTGGGTTGGTGGTTTTTTCTTTTTTCTTCTCCAGTGGAATGGTAATTATCAATCTAGTAAAGTTTCCCACTTCCCCAACAGCATCCTGCTGAGTCCTAGAAAAGGTTGGTCAGCAGTAACTGTATCAGAATTTGCCACGCAAAATCATGAGTATGAAACTGCTGTACAAGTTAAGCTGTAGCTGATGTAAATTCACTCAACACTGCAATGTAACCTTATTTTATCTTTGTGTGTGACTTTGGGTTAAAACAATAGCTGGATTTCTTTCCTTATGCCTAAGATGGCATTTTTGTCTCAGCTGGAAGGAAGAAAAAAGCAAGCAATATTCAGCATGCGAGCCTTGTTCCGTGTGCTGGAGGTGAGGGGATTGGGACCTCCAGGTGCTGGAAAGGTGCTGCGGGTTTCAGGCACCTGCCAGAGCAGGGGGCAGTGGGAATTCAGCTCTCCGGGGCTGTGGGGTACATCGGGCACACCCTGCTCCACAAGGCCTCTCTTGCAGTGGGGGCAGGGGGAGGAATCACAGCACATGGAGCTTGTTTAAGAGACATCTGGCGCTACTGCTCCTTTTTTTTTTTTTAAGAAAATACAGGAAAAAGGCTGAAAGTAAGTACCTCATCTCAACAGCTTCTACTGTGTTGGTAGTTGTAGTTTTAATATTTTCATTGTATTGAACATAGCTCAAATAAAATATTTACTACAAATTAGGATACTTGCATAATGTCATCAGTAAATTTTCAACATAATTCAAATATAGCTGTAGGGTGTAACTATCTCTTGAAAGAGGAGGGAGCTACTAGCTTTAGTTACATGATAAATTTACTCAAGAGCAAACGAGTAGGGATACAGCTGTATGGATATATTTTTCTTTTAAAATTAAATTAAGAAACCAAAGGTTTAGTTTTGGTTGATTTAACGAGCTCTACTTGTATATTTTAAATCTGTGTAGAATGGATGCTCGTGTGTAAAGGATACTCCTCCACAGTAATAGAGGCACTTATAATGGAAGATAATTTCAAAAGGACAAGTTTCACTAACCCTTTCTTCACAATATTTTACACCTATCAAGGCTTGCTAAATATTTGTCAGCTTACTTGATAAAATGAGATTGGTGTCTAAAAAACCTGGGTTTGATGCTCTTTTTTGTGTTGGCTTTCATAAAACAGGCCTGGTTTGTTAGAGCACTCTCAGTTGGCTTAATTTTTTACCTGCCACGAGTAAGCAATTACAGAGTTGAGAAAATTGGTTGATTCAAATAATGCCAATATTTTTGCAATGTTCTTAGGACGTGTGCAAGCAGAGGCTGCTTTCCTCTGGATGTTCAGTGATTGTCAGGAGTTAACTCTAGGTCTCCATACATGAAGTTTCAGTGCCAGTCATCTCTCCCACAAAGTTATTTTAAGAGGACTGTGTTTTAGGATGAATAAAGAAAAAGGAGAGAGTCGTGTTTAGACTTAGTGATGATAATATGTATTTTTTTCATCCAGTAATCAATTAATGGGTTATGAAGATTCTTCATTGTGGATATATTCAATTCCCTAAATTGTGTGGGGGAAAGCCATGCACATCACAACTGCTGTTCCATATAAAATTAGTATTCAGTACTGCAAATCTCCAAACAAACCAATTGGGCTTTTAGCCCAAATGTTATGAGGGAGAACAAGAACAAAATGTTGGATATTAAAATATGACTGAGGATGTATGGAGCACAGATGTTCTGAGGTTGGCAGAGTTGCTGAGGTAAGTTTTTTAATGAAAGATAACAAGGTTCTTATCTTTATTTCTTCTGTTTTAGAAGTGAAGCCAACTTTTGCATACATGTGTAGTTTGCTTGAATTTTATTTTATAAGGATGATTATTTAGGTTGATTGCTGAAAGAGCCATAATCCACCTATGAAAGGCTCAGGTTTTAGCTGTCATACTGCTTGGTTTGGATGTGGCACAATATTTATTTCTTTTTTTCTTAAATATTCCTTTTCCTTTTCGATGGCCGGGCTTTGATTGAGTGCGGGAAGGATGGACACGAATGGTAAGGCAGTGGCAGTCCTTGGAGCCCCTCTTGGCCTGAGTCTCAGCTCAGTGCTGCTGTGGCTGTGGGTGTGTGACGGAGCGCGCCCAGCGCGGGTGCCCCTGCTGCAGCCCAGGCCTGGGAGAAAAAAACCTGGCCTGGTTCAGCAGAAGACAGCAGGATGACAGTAAATGAAGTGTCCTCCCTCGCTTCCTTTTTTTAAAAAAAAATATTTTAAAGGTCCAGGTAAGACTTAACACCATTTGGCTTGTGTCTGTATTCTTTTCTTCTTATTTCTGTGGTGAATTTAGTCTCTTTTAGTTACTGTCTGGAGCCAGTTCAAACATTTTGTATAGTGTGAATCTCAGCTGACCAAATGTAGAACAGAGTTGGTCTCTTTTTGCCCCCTGATCTTGGCAGGCTTGGGATCAGCATGCAGGGAGCACAGGGGGCTCTGCAGAGGCCTGTCCACAGTGCGCTGTGACCTGGGCTGATTTATCAGGAGTTTTAGTGGATAGGGTTTTCCCTTATTTCAGCCATCTAATACTGACTGTATCTTGAATAGCAGCTGAAGCTATTGCAGTGTGCACTTGTGTAGTCCTTCCTCCAGAATTTGGATTCAAATGCAGTTGTTCTTAAAAATGCCCAAAGTTTTGGGTAACAAACACGTAGTTACCTGGACTTTTCTAAGGGGAGGATTGGTATGGCAGGAGGGGAAGCAGTGGGGCTCCACTAAATTGAGGCAAGTTGCAGGCTTGCGTTGATCAGTGGCAGAACAGAAAATAAAACTTGCTAGATGGGGGATGCCTTGTCAGTTGGAAAACCCTGCCTCCACCCTGTGTACTGAAGTAATTCATTGCTGTTGGCTGTACATTTGAACAATGCTAATTCTGCTCAAGGATTTGCTGTGGAGCAGGTTACCTGTGGACTGTGCATATCTTCATCCCTAGCTTTTACAAGAGCAAAGATTTTGAGGTGATGTACAAAGTACATTTTTGAAAAATCAGTATATGAAGAGGCATATTATTCTATTCTGTAGTTTAGTTTGAAAATTTATGGTATTTAGGCAGCTGGAAGGTGTGCTTGCCTTGTATCATAAATGAACCAGTACTCCTTCTTTGACTTAAGTAGGCATATGTGGCTTTTCCCCCCCACTTTTCCCCCCCATTTATTTATTTTTTTAAAGTCTTGGTTGTTATCTGACTTGGCTTTTATTCTTCCTAAGAGCCTCATTTTCCACGCAGTCAGACTACAACATCTGGAAGCAATCTCTTCTTTGGCAAGGAAAGATGTGACAAACACAATGAGGTGTAACTTCTACTTTTGTTATCTTACCTTTGCATTTTTTAAGACATCCAAACCCAAACTATTTTAAACATACATGGGAATTTCAGATGCATTTTAGCAAAGCTTGGGAATATTGTTGGGCAAGATCATTAGAGAGTAACACAGCTATTTTCCCCTTTAATAAGCATAATAGTTGCATTTATTGTACAATTCAGTAATCTTTCAGATACTCTAATTGAGTGTTTTAAAGCCACATTTTACTGGACAGTGTGAATTACTGGTTGCCTCTATAAAAACCTCATAGGACTCAAGCAGTAGTAGTGTACTTATGTTTCAAAATAGCATTTAAGTTTATTAAAGATATCGTTGTTATTAATGGTACTTTAATAAGCAATCCTATGACTGTGAAGCACTCACTCTAGCAAGCTGTCTTCCTTCTCTGTAATAGTTGTTTCACATATTTAATAAAACTAGCAAAATCAAAAAGTACTTTTAATGAGAGGAGGATTATTTGGTGGTGTAGTTGAGATTGGCAGACTTATTAGCGGGGTACAAAGGTCCTTGTATATAATTCACTTTTCAAGCCTCTAAAATTGAGTTAAAGTCTCAACCTTCACTTTGAGTTTAGCCTGACTTGTTTTTTATGTCATTTAAATTCGTTTTTTCCTTCATTCTTCCTTCTCCCCCCCCCCCCCAATAAAGCCTGTTGAACATGTTGCTTTCACAGCATTAAACCCTGAAAACAAATTTTACTTTGTATTGACCAGTGTGTGCATGACCTCTAGGGGCCTGTGTTCCATGTGCTTGGCTGTTTGTGGCTCTCTCTCGGGTTCTGGGGGTCCTCAGCTGCTCTCAGGCTCCTGGCTGAGGGCTGGTGAGAGGTTAATGGTTCAGTAGGTGTGTGTGCTGTCTGCTGGATGGTGAAAATGGAGTAGGGAGAATGCTTTGAGGAGACAGCTGAGACTGGGCAGGTGCCCTATGAATTTAGAGACAGAAGGTGCTGTCCCAGGCCACGTGTGTGTCCCAGGCACGGTGACGTGGTGCTTGTCTGCTGGGCTGCTCCTGCTTGGCAGGTGTGGGAGTGGGAGCTGGTGGGGTCTGGGTGCCTGCTTAGCCCCACAGAACCGCAGGCTTTGGGCAGTGGCTCCTCCCAAGAGAAGGGCAGGAATCCCGGCAGGGACCCTGCAGGGCCTCCCGTTTGGGTGGGTACATGAGGTCCTGTGTCGCAGCAGAGCTCTGCTGCTGCTGGTGATGCTCTGCCCTTGGCAAAGGACACCTTGTTGTGCAGGTGCAGTTCAGCTGCCCCTGCTGCATCCAGTGACTTGTGTGGCTGCAGGAGGAGTTGATTCGGTTGACTGATCCAATGGAGGGCTAATCATGGGGGAAGGAAATGGTTTTAGTTTTGCATTTGTTTGCTGCTGGTTTGCCTGAGTGCCAGAAGGAGCAGAAGCTTTCCTGTGTGTTCAGAGAGAGGAAAGGAAAGCCTACTGCTTTCAGTAACAGCCCACGGTGTTGGAAAAGCATGTTCTGAGATGGCTCTTTCCCACTTACTCAGCAGAATTGTTGTATGAACTAAAGAGCAAACGTTATAAAAAATAAATAAAGAGCAGCCCAGGGGAAAACATGGTAGTGATGGCATAAAATCAACAACCGTCACAACGTGGCTGTATTAAATTTTTTGAAAGATGAGCAGAGGTGTGGTCCCAAGCTGTGGAGGGGGTGTAACAGCTGGAAGTTTAGGGAAAAAAATGTGAAGACAGAGACTGAAAAGATAAGAGCAGTGTGAATTCAGTCATTTAGGTTCTTTGTTGGCATGTTAACTGTTCAGTGGCTTTGGCACAGTGGACTGGTCTTGTGTGTATTGACTGTGTTTGTCTTGGTACAAGGAAGAATGTAGATCGATGGTCTCTACTTCAGGTCTTTCTGTAAAGGAATTACAAGTCTCATTTGTTAAGCAAACAGCACAAAAACCACCTTACACATCAAGGTATTAATTGCATTATTGTTTTGTTTAGCCTTGATTGCACTATCTTAATATGATCAAAACTGCTGGTATGTTTTAACTAATATTAAAGTACAGTTAGATTACGGAATTCTGCTTGAGGTATGTTTTCTGTATTTTACTCAAATTGCAGAATTGCTTTAAAGCTTGTTGGCAGCTGAAGTTTTAGGTTGTATACTGTTGGTGGAAATAACACACTCTGAGGTCTTTAGGGAGTGTCATGCACTTGCTCAAAATCTTGCTTAAAAGTCCACTTACAGAGATAAAAACAAAAGTAGTATGAAGAAGCAGATTAGTCTGGGTTTTATTCCCTGAGTAACCAAACCTTATTTTATCAAACAAAAGGTTAGGCACATTCTAGTTTATCAGAAAAAGAGGTGAGAGGTATAATGTAGCTGATATTCCCTTTCTCTTCTAAAATAGTTAAGGGAGAATACTGGATGTATTTCTGATCTTTTATTTAAATTTTATCTGACTAGCATTTTAACTGTTGCTGCTGCATAATTGGTCCTGAAGCATCAGCATCTCTCATTCATGGATAGGTAAATAATTCAGAGGTGAACTTCAGCCATACTCTTCAGCATCATAGTTTAAGAAGTTCTAATTTTCTAAATTTATTGAGGTCCTTGATTTTACAGGTGATCAGTTGAATTACAGGGAAAAAAATAAATCCATCTCTGAACAGCCTATTCCCCGTTACCCAAATCTTTGTCCTGGCCGTGTAGCCATTTTTATAACTTTGCATCTCTGCCTTCCCCCAAAAAAGATAACTGTTTTATTGATTTGTATTATAAAACCTCCACATGATAGATGCCAAGGGTCCAACAGCAACCAAAATAAACAGCCTGTGTGGGGAACGCTCCCCAACCAAAACCCATCTACCTGAAACCCCACAGTGAGCTGGATCAACAGCACTGGAGTTCCTGCATTTGCACAAGTGCACAAAACACAAACCTTTGGGACTGCTTTTGTGATTCTTTATAGTGCTGTGGGTACATACATAGTTAGGTGTATTCTTAGAGCAAGTGCTGCTCACTGAATTGCATTCATCTGTGCATGTACTGGGAATTGTGGGAGGACAGGTAGCCCCCAGCAACTGCTGATGACAGCTCATGTGTTCCTGTGTGAATTGTGCTGCTGAATTCTGGCAGCTTTTGGCAGAGTCAACAGTCAATCAGTATTTGAGTTAATCACAACCATACCTAAATATTCATGTAATAGGGATGAGTAGCCTTTAAGATTTAAATCTGTTTTTCAATGAATATGCTTTTGGAGTCTTGATAGTGTTTTTTGCTTGCCTGTTGCCTTTTTAACAGTCAAATTCTTTTAAGTAGAAATCCCTCCTACATTTACAGTTGGCAGCATTATGTATTACTATGATTACTATGTATTATTATGTATTATTATGATTACTGTAGCTGGACTGCTCCTGTTGTTCCAGTAGGTTTTTCAGTTCATTGATGTTTTGTTAGCAAAGTTTTAAATAGCAAAGTACAGTAAAGGGATACATTCTTTCTGCTCTTACAATGTTTTTTGAAATTCTTCTGCTTGTTTTGAAAGCTAAATACTGAGGCTAAGCATACTACAGCAGCTGTATGCATTTCTGTCTTTGTAAGAGTCATTGGAATCAAACGTGTATCTGTCTTTGTTTCACAAAAGATGAAGAGATCCTCTGGTGTATTTAACAATCTAAATACAAATCTAAAGGAAATGTGCTACAATATTATTGCAATTTTAGCAATCTGTTATAAAGTTTATTGCAGAGAAATAACTAGGTCAACCTCTGGATGACCTGTCTTTTGGAGTTTCTTCAGTTAGCTTTAGGCTAGAGCTCCACCTTGTGATCCTTCAGCAGGATACATTTTCTTTTTATAATTAATAATTTAATTATGATTTCACAAAGTTGAATGCCTTGTGAAGTTTTCACAGGCTTGAGAGATTTCAGTATCTGCTTGGGAAAATTAGAGTTGGAATTCTGTGAACATGCCAAAAAAGAAACTCAAGAGCTGATTTTTATGATGCAGTTTAGTTCAGAGTTAACTTCCTAGAGTTCTTAAAATAATCTTTTTATTAGAACACATTTAATGGATAATCTAGACTTGCACTGTTTGGAATGACATCTGCAAGAATTTTGCTTCTTTCTTTTCAGATTTCACAGTGGTATATGAACTTGACATATTTAAAAAGTTTTGGTTGGAAAATTGTCCATATAAGCATCTTTTCTTACTGACTTCCTGAACTGCGTGCTTGGAATGACTCATCCAGCGTGGGCATGAAGGAGACATGGCTGGTGGTACTCTTGAATTTCCAGAAGGTGTTTATTGAGATGAACGATCTGGGGGAATGACCAGTGTCACTCTTTCTCCCACACCAAAACAAGAGAACGTGACATAATGTTGGAAACTGATAAATTCAAGACAAAGAATGTGCCTTTTGGTGGTATGGAATTTGGCTGTGGCAGTTCTTGGATGGAAGACCCTCCACTGAGTACTGAGTTCAAGAACTATTTGGAAATATTAATGGAAAAAATAAGGTGTTGTGAAGTATAGGGACCACCTCTCTGGCCAGCAGAATCCATGGATTGTTCCTGGATGCCAGGAATGTATTCAGGAAACTTTGCTATAAAGGAAAGAGTGTTCTTCCCTGGGCAGCTTCTCTTGGCCACTGCCAGAGAGGGCTGACTGGTCTGGGTTGACCCTGCTGAGCAGCAAAAGACCTTCACTCTGCATGTGTGTAAGTCTTGTGAAATGATTCTGTACTAGGACAGATGCAGGGGGTTTTTTGGTCATTGCTGGAACGTAAGCTTGACACCTGAGACTCCTTACACTCCTGCTTTGTACACCATTGCCAGGTGTTCACCTCTAGCTTCTGTTTTCCAGAATACCAGTATATAGTCGCACTCATGAGGACTAAGTTTGTTCTACCTTGAAAAAAACAAAAAAATATGCATCTAAGTAGTTTAATGCTTCAGCATCAAGCAAGAACTTGATATGTTGTTCTGTTCTAGGAGGTGATTCTGACAAATGCCACATTTTCTCTCCTGTTTTGTGGTTTAAGATGAGCAGTTCTGACAAGAAGTTCAAGTTGGTATAAATGGCAGACAGCTTTTGTTAATGATTTATTTGGCTTATTTGATGTAGAGAACAAGTATTCTAATAATTCACCTATTCTTTTTCATAGTTTCGGGGGTTTTTATTTAATTTCTGTGATTATATGAATTTATGGAGATTTTTGCAAAATTTAGTAGGATAGTATGTTTGGGTTTCACATAAGGAGCAAATTTGCATGTAAGGATCCTGATTGTCACTTCAGTAAATGTCTTGCCTCTTAACATAGAAAAATGTAAACTAGAAGGAATCAAATACCAACACATTGGTAGACAGGTTGAACTTGCAACTGGACAATGTGGTTTTTGAAGTTTGCATCTCTGCTTTGCACTGGGACTGAATCACAAGCATGCCTCAAAAAGAACTTGTGTAGATGTTTATCTTTCATTTTTCTTTTTTCTGTTCTCCCCTCCCTGTACATCTGAGCAGGTGCCAGTCTGATGACCAAGGCATGAAAGTGTTTCTTTTTTTCCAAGTTTGAGTTACTGATTGGAACCAAAGTAAATATCAAGAGAGAAATAAATACAAAATACATTTAAAAATTCCAAAGTGTAGAGCTCTCCGATATCTTAGCTCCTGAGCATGGCATTTCACAGATGGCCTGGATGATATAGCACCTTGCCACCAAAGAAGGGAATTTGGCCCTTCCCTCCCCTGCTGGTGCCGATGCAGTCTTGTGTTTCTTGTGCCTTGGCTCTGCATATCTGCTGTTGAACCAGTTTAACTTGAGAATCTGGGGGAAAAATACTGGAGTTGTGTTTTGCCATTTTAGTGGGGACTTGAATTGGAGCCTGCAAAGGTGAATGTCTGGGCAGGGCCGGGGAGCGTGGCTGGGAGTGTGGCTTGGGGTGTAAATGGAGGGCATTGGTCTGTGCCCGTGTGCTGCCTTTGCAGAAGGGAGGAACGCAGGGGCAGAGGGTGCTGCCATTCTGCAGCATGGTTGTCCTTGAAGCTTTTTATCTTCTGTATTTTGGATGGAACATGCTTTAGTAGTTGCAGACTGTCGTGAGATTGATCACCTCGAACCTCCTTGCCTTTGCCACTGTTTGTTTCCACTGTGGTTCTGTGCTTTAATGTAATTATGTAAAATGTGAAGAAAGACAATGTGATAAGTACAGGGTTTATGGTCTCTCTCATGTCTAAATCCTGGAAGCTGCAGTGGCCCCTAGCATTCGGAATAAGCCCTTGCAGGAGAAAACCTGTCCAGCTCGCTGCCACATGCTCAGTTGAAATGCAGTCTTTGGAGCAGAGCTACCAGACAGAGCAACATGTGCTTAGCATGCCAAAATTACATCTTTCCCTCAAATACCTAACCACTCCAGGAAGCTGCAGAGTCAGCAGACTGACTCTTAAGGTTTTCCTCCTTGGTATTCTGTCTTTGAAATACCTGAACATCATGCTTTCTAAATTTTACTGTGTAAAAGTGAGCCTGGGGGGCCAAGTGACATGGAAAACTTCAGCCTGGATGGCTAAAACTTGCTTTTAAAGTATGCAGGGAGATAATTCTTCCCCTTAAGAAGAGGAGAAATAAGAGAAAAACCTAAATTTATTATAATGAACAGTATTATAATAAAGTTTAAAACAAGTATTTTGCAATCTTTAGTTTTCTTGCTAAAACACTTGTGTTTCCAATGTTTTCTTTTATACTATGTGCATAGTATTATCTTCTTGATACTCCTAAGTGTCTTGACAGATGCTTCAAATGTGAAACCTTTTGTAAGTCTGGCTTATCAACTCTGGAAGACATGGAGTTGTGAAGCAGCTGGTTATAAGAACTTGTAAGAGCTTATATTTATGGAAAATTACAGGGAAGCTGGCAAATTGGAGATACAATGTTGCCACATATCATATCCTGAAATATATGCATATTGTGCTTCAAGTTCAGCATCATGTCTGGTTTTGGTTTGGTCAACTAGAATTACCCTAGTGCTGTCAGTTCTGGGCTCTGCTGCTTAGAGGTGTTAATGAAAACCACTCCCGTTTGCTCATCCTATTCAGAAAATGTGGGTGGTGAGTTTTTGGTGGTGTTTGTTTATTTGTCATTTGGGTTGGGTTTTTTGTTTGTGTTTTTGTTGTTACATTTTGTTTGGTTGGGGTTTTTTTACAGTGTTTCTATATTATTATTTTACTGCAGTGCTTTTACCATTTGTGGAGTCACTTTGTAGTAGGATTAGGAGAGGACTCAAAATCTTCAAACAGGAGAAAGCTTGGTTGGAAATGGGGGATTGTGCCATCTACATTTTTTGTGTTTCCAACTCTTTTATCCTTCCATATGTGGAATAATTTTCACTGTGTTTTTTGATTTGTTTTATTCCAGAAGTTGTCTGCTACAAAGGAAGAAAGAAAAGTAAGCTTACACTTCAGACTGCTTTTTGAATGTCTTTCTAATACAGTGGTGTTCCAGAAGATGATAAAGAAATGATAGCAGCTCCAGAAATACCAACTGATTTTACTCTCCTTCAGTAAGTGCTTTAAAATTTTGTAGTTCCACTTGTAAATGTACTGCCTCTTTTTTGTGTGAGGGTGTACTTTGTCTTGGAAACAAGGAAACATAATAAAGGATAGTGTTCTAGATTTTATTTTTCTATTGAGATGTTGATAAAAGCATTGTTCTAATTTTTTGAGTATTAATTCAGCAGTAGCTTAAGTTTTTAAAATATTTTTTAAAACCTGATTTTAAATGAACTAATTTAAATATTTGCCCTTAACTGGGGCGGGTCAGTTAACATTCAAAATATGTAATGCCAAATGTTCTAGTTCAATGGCTTCCCTTGGGCATCAGGTCCTTGCTGTTTGTGACAAAATTTTACTAAGCCTTTCGTCTTCCCACAATTTTTAAGAAACAGACATTTGAGTTTCCAAGATTTAGAATTAGCTACAGATTACACCTTTGGATAGAGAAGTAAAGTAATTATTTTAAGCAGACCAAAGGACTCCAGTTCATCCCCTTTAATTGTCAAGGGATTGGCATGAATAGATTTCTCTAGACTGTTGAAATGGATTAACCTGATTATGCAGTCTAAAAAGATGCAAAGGTGCAGTTTCGTATCAATGAGTTTATTTGTGTGGTTTTATTTTTTCTTTTCAGTGAGAAATAAAGGTTGGAAATAAATTTGAAGATGGTTTAATATGAAACAATGTTTTTACAACTGTTTATAATGGTTTTGTACTCTGTTGGCACAGTTTATCGTTTAGTGAAATGTTTTGAATTTGTATTTAGTTCTTTCCTGTGAAAATAAGAACATCTAGGAATCGTCAGAGGAAATTTTTTGCACCTTTTTTCTTTCTTTTCATTCTTCTCCCCAATGTCCTGGTCTGCAGGCTTTTCCAGTCCATATCACCTTGCATAGCCAACAAAACCAAGCACAGCAGAATCCATGTCAAAAGGCAGCAAGTTTCTTTCAGGCACTTGCAATAGTGAGTTTCTGGAGTGTTTTAGAAGGTTATAAATAAATCTATAGGAACGAGTCTCCCGTGCCTCCGGTCATCTCTCGGATTGTTTTGTTAATTGAATCAGGAAGCGTGTGTCAGAAATTAGTGATAGCAGCTGAAATCGATTGTACTGCATCTGTGTGTTAAAGTAAGCTCTCGTAGCATCATTTCAGTTAATTTCTACAGGAAATGTAGACACAGAGAATACACAAGCCAAGCATTCTGTATTAATAATTGAGGTCATTTCACACACCTTCCTATCAGTGTTGCCAATCAAGGATTTGTGTATGCATGCAGCATATTCTAATGTGTAGGAAGTAAAACAAGGGAGTTTGTGTATTTAGTTTATAAGCCTAAACAGAACTACAGCTTACCTTTTTGATGAGGAAACCTGACCTAAACTTCTCTTCTGTACCTTTCAACATAAGTGCAAACCTCTAATTATTTCCTAAGCTTCTAACAGCATGAGGAAATATTTTACGACACTTTGGTTGTCAGGGAAAGTGATGCTTTTGGGGTTTTTTTTGCTGTTGGGTTTTTTGTCTTTCTCATTTTGTTGAAGTGTTTGTGGCCAATATTTAAAGCTCTCTGCTTTTTGAGATGTTGTCATTTTTGTCACATGTCAAAGGCATGGTTCCCAGCCTGCTGCTATTTTCTACCTACCCTCAAATCTTTAATTTTTCCTGTAGGTCTTCCTTGGCAGGTACATTGTTTGGAGGGGACAGGATAGGCTGAGTGTGGGGATACACTCTGTTCCTCAGCAGTAGGCTTGGGAAAAGTTTCACTGTTGGTGTTGCCTTACTGGACTGAGAGCATACTGTGATTTTATATAGTATATTTAAGAATGTTTCCGATGAAATATGTGAATGATTTCTCTTTTTATCCTTGCAGGGAGTCTGAAACACACTTCTCTTCTGATACAGACTTTGAGGATATTGAAGGAAAAAACCAAAAACAAGGCAAAGGCAAAGTATGTTCAGTCTTTAGGGACACTGAGACATTTCTACTGTTATGAATTGAGGAGTTTAGCACTTGCTTTGAAGTTGAATGAGCAAGGAATGTTTTCTGAAAATGCAAGTGTTCTGTGGAAGAGAGTTCATAGTTATATTTGTGTGGAAATGCTTCATCGTGACTGTTTCTGTGATATTTTCTTAGTGCTCTGTGAAGGCATAAGGGAGGTAGGGGAGGAAAAGAGAAATGTTGATTTGATCAGTCTCTTGGCGTATTTTCCATCCTATACTTAAATTCATCTTGTATTCTGTGTCTTTTAGTTTGAAAAGTGAACAGAACAATAATTTAGTGAAAAGGGGATTTTTTTAACAGGTTGCAGACAGAAGGTTACAGTAGGGGAGCGGCAGGTCGAAACACAGTTCCCAGCCCTTCTGTCCCTTCCTTGGGCAGTCGTCCTCCCCATGTGCCTCTCACAGGCTCCACAGCCAGCACGTGTGGCTGCTTCCTTCCCTCCCTGGCTGCCGTGTGGCTGCTTCCTTCCCTCCCTGGCTGCCGTGTGGCTGCTTCCTTCCCTCCCTGGCTGCCGTGTGGCTGCTTCCTTCCCTCCCTGGCTGCCGTGTGGCTGCTTCCTTCCCTCCCTGGCTGCCGGGTGGCTGCTTCCTTCCCTCCCTGGCTGCCGGGTGGCTGCTTCCTTCCCTCCCTGGCTGCCGGGTGGCTGCTTCCTTCCCTCCCTGGCTGCCGGGTGGCTGCTTCCTTCCCTCCCTGGCTGCCGGGTGGCTGCTTCCTTCCCTCCCTGGCTGCCGGGTGGCTGCTTCCTTCCCTCCCTGGCTGCCGTGTGGCTGCTTCCCTGCCGTGTGCTGCCTGGGCTGTGAGCCCTCCTGGGCTGTGAGCCCTCCCTGCACCCCCACAAGCCTGCAGCAGTGCAGAGCCCCAGCTTGGGAGAGGTGCTGATAGATTTTGTGTAACTGTCCTGTGATTTGTACTTGGTGTTTGTCTTTCTTCTATGTCATACTTGATTTGGGAAATCAAAACAGAAACACACCTGTCTGCTCTTCCTTACCCCCCACTTGCCAACGTATATTCAAAGGAAAAAACAAAAGGTTAATGAATTGCAGAGGAGACTGTGTTAAGGGAATTGCCTTAGCTGTATCAAAGGAAATATGTATAATCTGTTTTACAGTTTAAACACGAGACAGGTCTGTGTTATACACTATCACTAATCACATTTTTAGTTGCTAAAAGATTTTAAATGAGGGAAGGAGGAAACTGTAGCGTTCTTGCTGGTCTTTGTATCACTCAGGATCTGCTGTTCTCAACTTTGGAGTTTTTATTCATATATATATATACACACAGACACACAGATGTATATAAAATGTGTAAAAAGTATGGTTGCTGAAAATCAAAGGCCTTGTCTATATCTGTCATGGTATGGGTAGTGATTTTTTTTTTTTAATACTTCATAATAATTGAGTAAAACCTCTTGTGTGTGTGTTTGCAGACCTGTAAAAAAGGAAAAAAAGGACCAGCAGAGAAGGGAAAAAGTGGAAACGGAGGAGGGAAACCCAGTGGTCCAAATCGGATGAATGGACATCACCAACAGAATGGTGTGGAAAACATGATGCTCTTTGAAGTAGTTAAAATGGGCAAGAGTGCTATGCAGGTAAGGCCTGGGATAGCTCCATGACTTGGATGTAGGTACAACTTAAATATAAAAGTATGTGCTTCTACATGCAATTTTACCAAATGAAGGCTTAATAACTTTTTCCTTCAATTTGCCATTTTTACTTGTATATAAGAATCAAAATAAAGTGGTTTTGCTTTGTTGATGTTTGAATTCAAGTGAACTGATTTTTCATTTTTAAATGTTATTAATGAATAATCACATATAAAATGAATAAATTCATACTACAATGAATTTTAAAATAAGGTTTTAGTATCCTGAATGAAGAAAGATTATTATAGATTGCATAACTTGAAAGTCTTTTTTGTGTGGTGGTAACTAAATACAAATGTGGTTTAGACTTATTGTTGTCATAGAACTTAACAAGAATCTGTAGTTTTTGCATGCATCTAGAGCTTAGATTACCTGAAAATAAGTAGTTGCTTCTCTTCTCTCATCCAAAGTAAGGTCACTAGCTACAACTTACAGCCTCCTCTTTAAATTTCCTGACCCAAATTCCAGCCCATTACAGTGTAGCAATATCCTCTGGCCAAGTTACCCGAGGGGAAGTTCAGCTCCTTCAAGTACCTACATCAGGCACTCTCCCCACTGCATTTACTAACAGGACTGAAGTCATTCTGTTAAGAAATGCAGCACTGGTTTTGTTGGTTTTGTTTTTTTTTTTAATTCAGGTAATCACTGAAGTGTTTGCTTGTGTGTGAGTCTCCCAGAGGAGATGGGGTTAAGGTGTAATGGGTGTGAGCCTGTCAGCCATGAGGCTTTCCTGCTGACTCACTCCTGGGACTTCTGGCAGTGGGGAGGAAAGGCTTTCTTTGGGACTGGAAATGTGGAGTTTGCAGCTGCTCTAATACCTACTGCTGTGCAGTCCTCTCAAGGTTTGCAGGCTCCTGCATTACAGCTGGGAGTAAGAACAAATTGCTTGGATGTATACACAGAGAAATTCTGATTCTCCCATCATTAGCTTTGTTCTATTTCAAAGCAGATGGAAAAACAATATTTCTCTAACTCTTGCTCTGTGTGCAACTTGTTCAGCCAGTTATCAGTAATTGTATCTTCATGACTTTTTAATTGTTTAAAATGATATACCGTCAAAATATTTTGCTTTCCAAGGGCAAAATGGATCTTTGCCAGGTCTGATTACTCTGCTGAATTGGAAAATTGATACCTGAATCTTTGTCAATTTTTTAAAATTAGGAAGAAAAAAAAAATATGACCTTGGCAGTAGATGGTTTGCACTGTACAAATGGATGGTTAAAACATAATTGTATGTGAATTCTGTTTTCTCAAACTGATTATCACAGGTTTAATTGCTTCACATTAAGGTCTTTTAATAAAACGTGCATGTTCCTATTTGGCTTACTGACTACAGAGTAATTAATATCTATGAATATTAGTGCTGTTCATCTTGTTATGGCAAATGTGGATGAAGCACAGTTCATCAAAGGGGCACTTTTCTTTAAAGAATATAGGCAGTTGTAGCTGGTGGAATTAAATGCACAAATAATGTCTTCAGAGAAATATCAATGGCTTGGCAGAGCAGCAGGAGGATGTAAATAAAAAACCTGATTCTGTAAAATCCCCAATTATTTTTGCATTCTTCCTCCAAAAACGTTACTGTAGGAGTATATGGTATTCCTGTGCTTTATGTTTAGGTGTCAGTTTTGTACTGGTATATGTTTATAGAATAAAATGAGTTCTTGAGAACATACACAGTAAAAGATCATTTAAACATTTAGTTCTGTAGTAATCAAAAAAGAGGGTTCACGTTACTTCAAGGGATGAAGAAGAATCACTTACTGGAAAGCAGGTAAGTAACAATGTCTTCAGTTTATGAAAACTGAGCAGTGCCTTTTTATTTGTTTTCTTTCAGTCTGTAGTGGATGACTGGATAGAGTCATACAAACATGACCGAGATATAGCACTCCTTGATCTCATTAACTTCTTTATTCAGTGTTCAGGCTGCAAAGGTAAGGTTCTGAACTGGTTACTCATCCAGTTAGCAATATGGTAGCATGATTCTCAGTCTTGGCTCTCCTACTCCTGAGGCTGTAAGACTGCTTCATCCCCAGAGCTACTTTACATTATCAGGTTCTTGGAGTTAAACAAGTATTTCTGAAGCTGGGATCAGGAGGTTTAGAAGTCTTATACTGTAGTTTAAAGTGTTGATTAAGCCTATGGTATTTATAGCAGATAGAAGTCAGTACTGGTAGTTAACATGTGCTTCCTCTTCCTCTGTTCCTGCTGTTATTTCAGAAAATCATCTTTCCTGTCACTGGTAGTTCAGCTTGTTCAGTCTTTGAATTCTAATTTGGATGTACCTATTTTTTATCATTGATTAAGATCACAACATAGCTTTTGTAGACATGCTTGTTTCAAAAGATACTGTGGACAATGTCATGGTAGCTTCTCTACAGTAAGATAGTGTTTCCATATATTTTTTCTTTATTTTCTGATTTTTCTTTCCTCATTTCCATGTCCTCCATTCTTTTACCTCTCACCTCCTTTTGAAGAGAAAGTAACTTGCCTTGCAGTGTTGATGCCTTGGTATCGCTATGCTTGCTAGAGGAGGAGTGCATGTCATTTGTTCTGCTCAAGTGTTTCTCTGTCCTGATAAACTTTCAACGTGTGTAAATCTCCAGAAAGCTGACAGTGTTCCTCAAAGGGTAACTGCGCTTTCAGGAGTAGTGACCTTTGATTTTTGTTACAAGATAACGCTGCAGAATCTTTTAATGCTTTCTGTGATGATCCTTGTAATGAATTTTGCAGTAAACTTTGGGAGGTCTAACAATTTGAGGCCAAGACAAATAGAAACTGCATGAAAGCTCTCTGTTTATGACAGTGCAGAAGATAATAAGTAGCAATTCAGCTGTTGAAAATTGTCCTGCACCATTCAGAGTCTTGAGTCCCAGAAGGTCACTTCAGATGGTGCAGTGCTCACTGGTACAGAGGTCTGGCACAAGTGTCTTGGACCTCTGAATGTGAGTGCATGAGGAAATTCTAGGTGTGTGTGTACATGCACACTAACACACTTCTTTAGAAGAAGAATCGACTCCACATAAAGAAATGGTGCCAAGTACTTGTTATACATGGATGCTAGAAGAAAAAAAGTGAAATTTATTAAAAATATTTGTGTGTCATCAGTAGATTAGGTGAAAATGGGTTATTTTGACATTGTAGCAGGAGGCATGTCATCTGCCATCCACAGCTTTCATACTAACAGTGCTAATGCCCTAATGTCTAAATTGCAGGAGTTGTGACAGCAGAGATGTTCCGACATATGCAGAATTCTGAAATAATCCGAAAAATGACGGAAGAATTTGATGAGGTAATTTAATGAAGTGCTGATTATGTATTAATTTTTCTTTTTTACCTGTCCTAATCTTGCTGGATCACGTTGCTGGACATTTATTTCAAGAATAAGGCATTACAAAAATTACAGGACTTTTATGAATGAAAATATTAGACTCTCTTATTTCACTGAACTCACAAGACTAGGAAGTAAAGCTCTGCATGTATGCAACTTATTTTATTAATGACTTAAGAAATCAATATGGACTTCCAGTTTTTAAATAGTGGGAACTCCTACTATGGTGGTGCTATGGGGGATGCCTCCCTATCTTGCTTTTTATATAAGGCCTTAAATTGTCTCTTAAAATGGTCACTAAATTTATTTCTATGCGTTCATTAACCTACCAGTTGTGGGGATTTAAATTTGATAATTCTCCAGATGAAAACTAATGCTTTTCCTTTCCTGGAGATTATAGTTTTTTTCCCTTTAAATTGTCACTTTCTGTTCCACAGTGTTGGGGTAAATTAGATGTGTTGGGTTTTGGTTTTTTTTTGGTGGGTGGTGGGGTTATCTTTGTTTTGTTTGTTTGCTGTAGTTTTTATTTTGGTTTTTTTGGGGCTGTTTTTTTTTTTTGTTGGTTTCATTTGGCTTTCATTTGTTTTTGGCTTTCATGGGTTTGAGTGGTGTTCCTTTCATCCTGTGTTCCAGAGAATGTAAATGTAGCTTTAAAACCTCCTCCCCAAATTTGTCTAGTACAGAAACAATTCCCTCCACTGCCACTCCTCCAATAATTAAAAAAATCTATAACTTCAACTGAGAAGAAAACGTAATATCCTTTTCTTGAAAAGGATTTTAGTGTTCCTTAAAACTACCTCAATACATAAATGGATTTGGTTACTCTAAGGCAATATTGTGTGGAATTTATAAGGCCACACCTGGGACTGTTGTTACATGGGTTTTTTTATCACTATGCAATGCTCACTTCTTCTTGTAACAGAATTCGAATGAGCAGCCCTCATATTTCTAATCCCTTTTCATGGATACTTTATTTTTCAACCTGTACTGTTGTTCAGCCTCTTAAAGAAACTGTTCACAGGACACTGACACAAATGATTTTTTTTTCCTCCCTGTCATTTTACCATTATTTGTAAAGGCTCCTATACCAGGAGAGGACACACATTTGTTATATTCAAGGTGTTGTAGTAGGTAATTTTATGATTTCAGGAAGTTTCAGTCTGATATGTAAGCATTTCCCTGTAAACTTCATTATGACCCTGATGTGTTCCTAAACTTGTCACCCAACTGTTCATGTGGTGGTTCTGGTGTAACAAAGCAGATTTCTAAGGCAAATAATTTTTTTCTTTTTTTTTTGGCGTCAAACAAAAAAGAGAAACTAGCAGTTAGAATGTTGTCTTGGTGTTACAACAAGCCTCAGCTGCAAAGTATGTTCATATTCATGGAATCATATTCTTCTGATGTATCATTTTTAAGGCCTCTGAGATTGTGGCTTTAAAGTGGTACCCATCTCCTCATCCTGGTTTAATGGAATAACTTTAAGATGTTTGAAGGAGTTTCCTGTTTCCTTTTCTGTGTTCTAACAGGACAGTGGAGATTATCCACTAACTATGGCTGGCCCGCAGTGGAAGAAGTTCAAATCCAGTTTTTGTGAGTTCATTGGAGTCCTGGTGCGACAGTGTCAGTACAGCATCATCTATGATGAGTACATGATGGACACTGTCATTTCCCTGCTGACAGGGCTGTCTGACTCCCAGGTCAGAGCCTTCCGGCACACCAGCACCCTGGCAGGTCAGTGAGTTCCAGTTACTGCAGTACTGCCTGCATTTCCTGCTTTGTGTTGCGTGGGCCAGAGTTACTCTGGTTAAACCTCTTAATATTCAACATTCAGCTTATGTTTCATTGTGTGATACAGTTTTCATCTAAGGCAACTTGCTTTGGGACAGCTTTTTATCTTGGATTTTTGGTGCTGGAAAACAGCTCTATTTTAAAGCATTCTTTGCTAGCTGTCTGGTACTTCATTTTTATTTACTGTAGTAGAAAAGTAAATAGAAGGAAACTTTTCGGTTGATTTTACTAGTTTGTCTTTGGTCATAAATAAGGCTGTAGGAGTCTTTTAATCTCAAATGCAGTTGAACCTGGTCATGCTCTGCATTAAGGCAAACAGAAGGTGTAGTTTATGTTGGATGTAATTTTTACTACAAACTTAAACTGTGCTACACATAGAGGCCATGGCGCTGTGTAAAGTAGCATTTCCAGTCTTTGCATTAGAAATAATATACAAGAATTTTTTCATTGGTAATACAGTGTCTAAATTTCTTTATGCTTTATGGAATTACCTTTTCACATAATTTTTTTCCCAATGCATTAAATCGTGAAGAAATCCCTTATGAGTTAAGTAGAGAGTGTTTCAAAGAAATATGTCTTTGTATGGATAAAGGATGAGCTGCTTGGATAAGGGAGTCCTAAGCTTGCCCTGGTTACTGGGGAAGGACTGTGAATGGCATTGTGTGGCTGTCAGCTTCTGTGAGGTTGTTGTAACCATTTTATTGGAGCAGGGTAGGTTTAGGCTGTGTGTGGAGCTGAGGGTTGGCCACACTGGAAGTCATTATTGTTGTCTTCCCTTGAGCTGGCTGATGTACAGCTGTCCTGTCAGTCCCTGTGTGTCCTTGACAGCTCTCTTGAGTTGACGTGAGCACATGGGGCTGCTGCTGTGTGAGACTGCCACCAGCCAGAGCATTTCTTATGGAGAGAGGAACAGGATTTTATTTCAGGAGAATTTACAGATTCTGCTGTATTATCAGTTCTGACTGTTGTAGTATATGACTAACACAAATTCTAGGCCTTAAAAGCAAATTTTTACCTTCCTTTTTTTTTTTTTTTTTTTAAAATTTGAGTTGTGCCTGAGTCAAAGTTGCAGAAATTGCCCTGTTGCATGTTAGTTGCTGTCAAACCAAATATTTTTTATAAGCCATGTGTTTTCATTTGTTCACATCACTAGTCAGTTCTGTTCCTTTTGTGTGTTTGTCTGAGTTCTACTGTTTGTGTTGTTGAAGATTGTATTTTATATGGAAAAGAGTGCCAACAAAATCCTTGTATCCATATTTACTGGTACTTCCGGTAATTTCAGCTTCTATAATTAACTCAGACTTGCTCTTTTTTGTTGTGTATCAAAAAATTTACAGTGAATATATTTTCATAGATACAGAACGGGTTTTCAGGAAGAGGTGTCAAGATGTTTCTTCTAAGTTTTTTTAGGTCAAGTAACCTTTTAAATAATCCTTGTTGTTTCCCCTTATTTTTGTAGCCATGAAACTGATGACTGCTTTAGTGAATGTGGCATTAAATCTAAGTATTAACATGGACAACACACAGCGGCAGTATGAAGCAGAACGAAATAAAATAATTGGGAAACGAGCTAATGATAGGCTGGAACTCCTACTACAGAAGAGAAAGGAGGTTAGTGCAACTCTAGCTGCTGTGCATATAATAAGTGTTTATAAATGGCAGCTAATAATTAATCTTGTTCTGTAATTGGTTTTGGTTGTTATCCGTCTCTAACTCTTCAGGTTGTTCATGTTCAATGCTTAAAAACTTTAAAGGTGCTTCTTAACTCTCTAGTTGTCTAAAAAGAAGTAAATGTAGTCTTAAAAACAGTAGTGTTGTAGTGCAGTTAGTGAGACTGCAATCAGTAATAGATACATTTTTGATGTATTTCATGATGAGTTTCCTACATTGGGCTCGAATATGTAACAAAAACTACCATACATTTACATGTTTTGGCTTCTAGAGAAGATCTCCCTGATCTTGGAGCAAAATACTGCTTTTATAATGTCAATAATGATCTCAGCAGAAAGTGTATTTAAAGGCTTTAGATAAGGCTTTTTTCATGTACAGAAAGCACTATCAAATTGAAAATGCAGTCTACTTCTGTTTTCTTTCTTTTGCATAAAAGAGACTTGCTGATTCATTGCTGACAATGTTGTCTTGTTGAAAGCCCTAATTCAATCAGGATTCAGTTTTTACTTTTGGGGCAATTGGTGGTTTGCTTTTTGTTTGTTTTTTGGTCTTTTTTGGGTGGTGGTGGTGATCTTTGTTTTCTTTCAGGTTTTTGTTTTTTAGGCATCAGGAATAACCTCTTCATGGTCAAAGGAAGCATCTCACCTTTGCTCTTCAGCATTTGTGCTGTTACCTGTTAAGGGTTTTTTTCCTGACAGTTCAGACAAACTAACAAGTTTGTCTTCTGATCATCTCCCAAAGACCTTGCAGTTCCAGACTGATCTCTTAAGGACCCATTCAATGTAGTTTTGTTCGATGTGTGTGCAGGGCCGGTCCTAGCGTGAGGAATACATAGATACGCAACAAAGCAATGATGCTACTAGGAAATTAGATCAGGTTTTCTTATAAATTAATTAAGGACCTTTCAGAAACCCAAGATGTCTTTGTTACACTTCAAGAATAGTTTTCCAGTGATCAGAATTACTAAAATTTGTATGCTGTGGTAGATACAATTTCTTAAACAATAGCAAATTGTACAGTGAAACAGATCCGTGAATATTTCTGAATCTGTGAAAGGACTTAATGGTCACACTTGTAAATGTTAATTTAGTTTGTCTTGCATCAGCACCATCTGATCTGACTGTAAAAGTGCTGCTCACTGTTTATGTACTCTGTGTTGTTTCAGCTTCAAGAAAATCAGGATGAAATAGAAAACATGATGAATGCAATATTTAAAGGTGTTTTTGTGCATAGATACCGGTAAGTGTCTCCTAGTAAGTAAAGTGTAGCATCATTAATTTATTCTGGCAGCTGGTGGCAGGTTATTTCTAATTACTCATCTGTTTGAACTTACTGCCCCACTTCCCTCTACAGAGATGCAATTGCTGAAATAAGAGCCATCTGCATTGAGGAGATTGGAATATGGATGAAAATGTACAGTGACGCCTTTCTCAATGACAGCTACTTAAAATATGTGGGGTGGACTATGCATGACAAGGTAAACTGCTCTGAGCAAGAGGAGCAGAACTCCTTGGTTTTGATTATTGATCTTTCCAGACTGGGTTTGGATCTCTTAACTCTTTGAATCGGTCACTGCTTTCCTTATCACTCAGTACTGGCATTTCAAAATACATATACACCAGACATGATTCTTTGGATTGTTGTTAGAGAGTACATAGAGATTTTTTTTTAAGGAACTATTATTTGTAGGCAGATAGTCTTTTCTATTTATTTATTGCTGATGCAAACTTGTAGTTTGTAGTGCGTAACTACTTCAAATGAATGCCTGTCAGCCCTATAGCCTGGCAGTACTCTGTTTCACCAAGTCACAAAACTCTCCAGCATTCTCCTCTGGTTGTGACAAGTGTGGGAAAAGCCCATTTTTGTGCTGGTCAGTGCCTCAAGCTGTTATTTACCAGCTACCACCTAGAGGCTGTTCTCTGCTTGGAGGGGTCAATGTAGTTTACTCCCTGACTCGTTGCTGAGTCTGCACATTGCCTCAGTTCTTGCAGCGGGAACTTCAAGCTGTTGAATTTTAAGTACAAGAAATGAAGGATGCTCAGTCTTGCTGTGCTGTTCATGGGCTTGGTGTAAAAACCCAATAACCTCTGGCAGTGGGGCGAGATCATCCTTAGAACATGTTCTCTGCTGAAGCACGTGGTGTATTTCAGGAGGAATATTTCTCTCATTATCTACTCAGTAATTTTGGCTCAACAAGGGATGGTCGTCAATGACAGAAGTATCTTGATTGTTTAGAAAGAATGAAACAGGCATATTTTGATTTATGAAGATGGTAACTGCAGTACGACCTTGGGGGGTTTTGTTAGTTTTTGTTGCTTCACTGCCTTGTTAGAAACAAGGTTATACTCTTATGTCATTAACATGATTACTGGTAGTGTATTTAATCTTTGTTTTTGAATTAATTCTGACTTTAAAAGAAACTTGTCTTGTATGACATGAAGATCGCATCTGTATCCTATACTTGACTTTTAATTCAGTTCTTAACTTTATTTTAGCAAGGAGAAGTAAGACTCAAATGCCTAACTGCGTTGCAAGGGCTTTACTATAATAAGGAGCTTAATTCCAAATTGGAACTCTTCACCAGTCGGTTCAAGGTTAGTGTTACTTCCTACTTTAGGTATATATGATTTTTTTAAAAGTTGCATTACATTTTTCCTCTTCAAAAATATTTTCTTTTGTGTTCTTAGGATAGAATTGTGTCTATGACTCTTGACAAAGAATATGATGTTGCAGTCCAAGCAATAAAATTACTCACTCTTGTTTTACAGTAAGTACGTGTATATTTCCTTATCTGGCATACAACAAATACTGAAACTGAAGTGTTTCTCATCCCTGTGGGTGAGGCCAGCAGCGTGACACTTCAGATAATCTGAAGGCTGTAGAAATGTCTATGCATCTTGCACTCAAAGAAAATGGAATTCCAAAAGCAATCTGTCTAGAACAGTGTCACTCCTTATCTCCCACAGTTCAGTAGGTGTAAGGGGTAGGAACTTTGAATTCAGCCTCATAGTTAAAAACCATCAGGGAATGTTTGAAATGAAGAACATGGGGTATGTTGAACATTTCACAGTAGTTGAGCTCCTGAGCATAACCTTCTAGCAGTAGCTCACACTTCATCAGGATATTTTGTTCAGGAAGACTTTGGAACTAAGACTCTGGAGTTTCAGGATGAGAAATTGAAGGAAAAGGTTTAGGTTCTCATTCATTTCCATCTCCCTCATCAGAGTTCATACTTTGTTGACTCAGCCTTTTTGGTTCTTTCTTTCTTTCTTTCCTTCTTGCCATTGCTACCCCTAGGAGTAGTGAAGAAGTTCTGACTGCAGAAGACTGTGAAAATGTCTACCACCTGGTTTATTCAGCTCATCGGCCAGTAGCAGTTGCCGCAGGGGAATTTCTTTATAAAAAGTAAGATGGAGAAATTACAGTTAACTTCTTGCTCCTGTAGATTTTGTGCATTTGTGTGCATTAATACGACAATTCTTACTAGATTCAATCAAGAAAAGGAAAAAATGAATCGTGAAGTGGCCTTAAGAAAGAAGAGACAATGTAACATGACTGTATTTCCTGAACTGCTGTAGTTTTTCTAAATGGGAAATAGCAGTTTTGAAGGCTGTACTAAAAGCTTGTACCTTCAGGGAATATATTAAAAATGTTCCTATGTCTTCTCCTTCCCCATTCTTCCTGTGAAACGTCTTAAAATGCTTATGTAGTTTGGGGCTAAAACCTGGGCTGGCATCAGGAGTGTTTTCCCCCTTGTAGTTCCTCCCCTGTGCCCACCTCTTCCCCATTGTCCCATATGACCATTTCATGAAATACTTTTCGTTTGAGAAATCCACAAAAAATCCAACATGTCAGGTGTGCAGGAGAACAAAAGAGTTTCCATCTAATACTTTATAGACCACCTTCTAATATTTCTTAGCTGCTTTAAAGTCTCCTGTAGGGAGGATCAGAAGATACTGTTTGCTGAGGAGGCCCTCAAGCACCTGCAGTTATCATTGATGCTTGTAAAGCATTCTGTTATAATTATACATCCCACTGGAAACAGTCAGTGGAATATCAACTCTAGCATATATAAAATGCATATATGAAGTTGTTCAAATTATACTTGTCCCAAGGTACTTCCTTTCAAAATAAAATGTGGAGCCAAGCATCAGGTATTTAGTGTGTAAAAAGCTGGTATCTTGATGTGAGTTGACTGGTGAAGGCAATGAAGAAGAAACTTGTCAAGAAATAATTTTTCTTTTAGGCTTTTCAGCCGCAGAGATGCTGAAGATGATGGAATACTGAAAAGGAGGGGCAGACAAAGTCCAAATGCTAATCTTGTGAAGACATTAGTGTTTTTCTTTTTGGAAAGTGAAGTAAGTTGGGTTTCAAGAATGTCCTTGTTTTTGTGGCATGTGGGGTTTTTGTTGTTGTTGTGGTTCTAATTTTTGTCAGTTAAATTTTGTTGTTGTTTTTCTTTTCCCCACTCATTGGTTAATAACAATGAATTTGTTATTAATCTGTCCTGGATTTCCTGTAGTTTGAGCAACTGGGAGGGGTCAAAAGACTGTTCAGTGTGGTTGTGTTTATTTGAAGGATCTGTCAGTACACAGTGTTGAGACAGGCTGTGAATGCTACTCTGAGAAATGTGATGATGTATAAGTGTCAAGACATTGTGATTTAATAGATTTAAAAGGAGAGAGAGAGAAAAAAGGGAAAAAAACCCACAATCCTTACCCACCTATCCCCCAAGGTCCAACAGATCTTGTAGCACTACTCCTTGCAGCTGTTGGTCTAGATTCATCTTTTAAAGTTAATTGGGGAAGAAAATCTTCTGTTTAACCAGAGAGCTTGAAAAACTTGCTCTGTATTTTTGCCACAGGCAGGAGCCAAGCACGAGAAACTCTCTATTGTAGTTCTGTAATCATCTTCATTGCTGCTAAAATACTTAACCTGTTCTTATTTTAGTTGCACGAACATGCTGCTTATCTTGTGGACAGCATGTGGGACTGTGCAACAGACCTCTTGAAGGACTGGGAATGTATGAACAGTCTTCTGCTGGAGGAGCCTCTCAATGGGGAAGAACGTAAGAGATTTTTGTGGATCTTTGCGTATATTGCTGTGCAGTTGTTGTTAGGATTGAAATAAGGAAAAAGATGTTTACATGTATTTTCTGTGTTTACATGACTATAAGAAGTCACTGATACCAATTATGAAATGTCAGGAAGAGTAGAAAGAGATCACCACCTGGTATGGAAGTGTGACACAAGAACAATGGTTAGAAGAAAAGAGAAGGAATTGGCATGTAGTGTTGCCTTGGTGTTCCACAAGTTCAGGATGCACTTTTGGCCTTAGAGAACTAAGTTGCTTTTGAAACTGGTTAATTCATTGTTACAACTACCATATGGAAAAACACCTTGATTTCTTTCATGACAGTAGACCCAAACAAAACCCCTGGCATAATTCTGTAATTCATAGGTCCTAGTAAGTGGGCCTCTGGAATGGAAAAATAGAAGGGAAGTAAAATAATTATAAAACTTAGTGTTTGTTCCATCCTGTCCTGTGACTAATCCAGTGAAAATCCCCTTAATTTTTCAGTATTTTCTGTCATTTTATAAGGTACTTTCTCTGTCCCCTCTGCCACCCCCACCTCTGGAAATGAGCTGTTGGTCTGCATGTTTGTCTTTTTGCCCTAAACAAAAAAACCCTAAAGACCCCCCCAAGACCCAAACAAAAACCCCAACATATCTTAATCCTTGTGGAAAATGAAAAATAAGTTGCATGTTAACATCTGCTTCTTAAATTTCAGCTTTAACAGACAGACAGGAAAGTGCACTGATTGAAATAATGCTTTGTACAATTCGGCAAGCGGCTGAGTGTCATCCTCCTGTGGGAAGAGGAACGGGGAAAAGGGTAGGAAGCAAAAACCCTGCTCACCTGGAGATGTGGGAATGGCCCTGTGGGTCCCCTGTGGGGAGAAGGAAAAGACTGTAGGCTGTTGGTGCTGAAGGGGCTGAGATTGGAGATGCAGCTTTGGTCTCCACGTCTCACTACCCTGGCTAGTTTGCTTTTCTGGTCTTGGGCACCACTTGGTACCCTTGGAGCTACTGCATTTGTTCGTGCTATTTAATAATAAAATCAAAATTGATAATAAAAATTGATTTTGAAAACACTATTGGTTTGAAAGGAGGACAAGAATCAATGTTTGGGAAAAGCTAAAACTATTTCCAGTGTGAAAGAGCAAAATGAGGGAAAGGAAGATACACTCCATAGTCTCTTGGAAGAAGGCCAGTCCACCAAGTGGCTTTCCTGTGATTATATGGAATTTAGGCAGCCTCTTTTGCTGAGGCATTAAACATTCTTCTCTCAAGACTGGTGCATATTTTGGTAAGAAACTTGTTTAAGAACAGGTTGAAAGCTTGTATGAAAATAGGATTGACAAATTAATTGGGTAAATATTGTTAAAAATTGTAGGCTGAAGGGGTTCCCATTCTTATATTGTCATTCCAGTCATGGTATTTTGTTGCAGGAAAGGTAAACCTTTTGTTCTAGGTTATCACTTCTGTTTTCAAGATCATCTTATTAGTGTTAGGACTGACTTTTAATTGCATTTTTTGATGCTGAATATTGTTTTTGTCCTTTTTTTTTAATTGCACACTTCCATCCTGCTTTACATTGATACGTTACATAATTTTATAGTGATTTTATAGGTCTGTGTACATAATCATCATTTAATTAATGATAATGAAACTTTGCACCAGAACTTTTAGCTGTAAAATCCTCACAATACCAATATTTTAGGTGCTGACAGCAAAGGAAAAGAAAACCCAGTTGGATGACAGGACAAAGATTACTGAGCTTTTTGCAGTGGCACTCCCTCAGTTGCTGGCAAAGGTAGGTTTGATTCCATTTCTGGCTGATGGAAGGTTGTTGAAATGTTTACAAGTATAGTTCTGTAATTAATGATACAGCTTGCCATGAGTTTTTCTTTCCTTACTAATCTTTGTTTATATTTACGGTTGGCCAAGACTTTTTCATCTAAACTTTTTTCCTTGCCAATTTTGCAGTATTCTGTAGATGCAGAAAAAGTCACCAACTTGCTGCAGTTGCCACAGTACTTTGATTTGGAAATTTATACGACGGGGCGGTTGGAGAAGGTACAGTAACATCCACACATCAGCATGAAAGGAAAACTCCAGAATTTGGACCTCGTCACTGGAATTTCGGTCACCGTTTTAGGAGTGGCTTTTTGTATAAAGGAGATTTTATTTATTGTAACCCTTACTGATAGTGCAACTTGGATTTCAGAGTTGTGACTGGCTGCTCTTCTTAGAGATACCAAAAATCTGAGTTTTCTAAGGTCTGTCTGGCCAGCTGTAGCAGAAAATCTTGCCAGTTAGATGAACTTAAATGGAGAACATTTATTGCTGGGTTATGGTCATATTTGAAATAGCTGTCTGACACATAAGGCTTGTAGAAACAGCTCAGTAAGTTCTTTTTCCCTCACTGAAACTAGAAAACCACCATCATCATTGCATGAAAAGGAAGAATACCAGATCACAAATGATATAGACACTGTTCTCATTTTATCTGCTATGATGATGAAGTTGAAGCTGCTCTCATCTCTATTGTCTCCTTCTCAGATGTGCTGTTGCATTGTGAAGGAAGTAGCTGGAAATCATTAGAGTCAAAAAGTGGTAAAATGTGTAGTTGACAGCATGGCCAGCAGTGAGCAACTCAGGTTGAAGGGAGGAATAAATGAACAGCTGAAGTTGGCTTTAGTTGGTGAACAGTAGAGTGTTATGAAACAAAATCTTCAATTATACAGCTTTTGAGACACACACAAACAAGGATAAATGTTTGTCTGAGTGGGGGGTAAATACTTCTGTGTTGTTCAGTTGTCACTGCCAATTCCAGTGTTAGGTAAGACCATACCAACAATAGCAAATCTTTAATCACTTCTGTGATTTGGTCTTTGACAAGCTCCAACTGAATTTTTGATAAATAGGCTTAGTTTCTCAGAAGCTTCACTAATTCTTAGAAGATGCTTGTGTTCTGTATCATAGTTACAAGAGTAATAAACACAATTTACTTTTCAAAATTCTTTAGGGTTTATTAAGAATGTGTGTGTGTGTTTGTATATATAGTTGTGTATATATATGAAAACAAAACACATCTTCTCTTCTTTGGCTTGTCTTCCCTGCAGCATTTGGATGCCTTACTGCGACAAATCCGGGATATTGTGGAGAAGCACACAGATACAGATGTCTTGGAAGCCTGTTCAAAAACCTACCATGCTCTCTGTAATGAAGAATTCACAATCTTTAACAGGGTTGACATTGCAAGAAGTCAGTTAATAGATGAATTGGCAGACAAGTTTAATCGACTTCTTGAGGACTTCCTGCAAGAGGTATTTTAATGTGCAAGATCACCTTTTCCTGCCCTTGTAAATACTTTATTTTTTCTGTCTTTCTCTGCAAGTCAGAGCTAGGGATGGAAGCTTCTCTCTGATTTTCAAACCTGTTGAGTGCAGTAATACAACAGTGTCACTGCTGTGATTGTGTGAACACAGACTGTTCTTTTACATAAGACAGAGAGTCTTGAATTTTGATCTCCTTTTGACAAGAGTCCTTTGGGAATTTGAGATAAGTTTCAGATAATTAAATACATAAACTTTGTACTCTTAGTTTTTGAGGCACACGTTTTTGAGAGTTGTAGTATTGTAATTCCCCATGGATTCTCCTCAGATGTGCTACTGTAGCTAGTCTTGCCTGTGGTTGCATGTTGCTGTTGTTAAATATCAAAATCTCTAGAAAACACTCCCCCTCCCTTCCTGAATGCAAGCAGATGCAGTTAGTATATCAAAAATAACTTTGTTCTCACACTGTTGATCTGAAAAGTGAGAATCTTCTGATAGAGTGTTTAGCTTCACTATGTGGGATCTCTGACAGTCAGACAAAACTTGTTTCTCCTCTTCATCTGCAGTCAGGAGCATAGGAAGTGTCCTTTTGATGGCTTCATTCTTAACATTTCTCAGATGAATGTAGTTTATCAAGCTCTCCTTTTTTCTCTTGCTTTTTGTTCTGAATTAGAACTCCATTCTAGAACTCCTAAACAAGGAATGTGCCCATTTGTTTCCCTTTGTGATAAAAAGAAAGAATGAGAGGTAAAGCAAGGAAATGAGATGTCAGAAGTCAGCTTGAAGGAAAATGGCAAA
>WAAE01002019.1:0-25530 GCA_013400495.1 Nicator chloris
GTTCAAATATGCAAATTGTTGCTGGAAAGATCCTAGCTCTTTGTCTTACTATAGATTGATTTTTGGTGCATGAATTTTAATATTCCTAATTGTTCTTCCCAACTGGACCCTTCCCTCTGACCCCACCTTAACTCCCCTCTCACACCAGAATGTATAACTACTCCTGTCTGACTCTGGCCTGGGGCTTTTTGGCCCCTTGTTACTGTCTTGTTCCAGTTTGCTCCATATATAGCGGAAGCCTTATTGTTTGTTATTTTCACATTATTAAAATTCCATTTCTGGGCAGCTGGATCAAGGCTGCCTCTCCCTATCAAGTCACCATCAGGGCTGAGTCCTGAGGAAACTTAAAGGGGTCCGATCGTCTGGGCTCGGACCCTCAGAAGCCTCAGCATGATTTCAAATTGTGGGTGGAAATGGACAACTATCTTGGAGAATCAGTCATCTGCTTTGGGAAGAATAGATTTATATTTATCATTTTGGCGGTTTTCAGAGGCTTATTTGGTGAAGGGACTTTCGGACGTTCTACTATCCATTTTAAAGAGCTTAATTCTCCTACTTTACTTTTATACATATATGCACAAACAGATTTGTATACACACACGAGGAGTTTTGAGTGCCTACAGTAGAGCAACAAGTACCACTAACTGCAATGTTCCTGAAGATTTTTATTCCTTTCTGAAAATTGGCTTAATCTATATGAGAGTAATATACTCAACAAATTCACACAGAGGACCAAGGAGGGATTTATGCCAAACTGCACTTCATTTAAAGATGTAACAATTCTGATTAGCTACCCTCACCTCCACAGCTGTCAGGCCAGAACTGTTCTCCTCTCTGGGGTGCCAAGCTCAAAATAAGTTTCATTTTGTCTCTCAGTTTGTGTAAGCTAGTTATTGTGCACAGCCCTCCGTCCTAACTCTTAATAAAGCGCTTTTTCATTTTCTGGAGCACAAAGTTTTCATTTAAAGTAATTTTTTTGATTTATTTACTTCTTATTACCAAATTCCTTGTACATCAGACATTTTATCCTGGAAAATAAATGTTTAAAATAGAAGCTAGAACAAGTGAAACTGTTGGACCAAAGATTATAAAAAGTCTAGGGATATCTAATCAGACCATTTATCACTGTCACAGGTGTTTCCAGAAGCTACTCCAAAACTTTCATCTAATCTCCTAGGAATTCTTCATCCCCTTTTGACAAAGTGTCAGCAAAAAATCTATTCATTCCATTTTGAATTCAGCTGAAACCCAGGGTGCTGAAGAAATGAGACCTGCAACGCTTAGTAGCTCCATATGTTCTATGGAATTGTTTTGAATTTTAAAAGTATCACATTCAAATTTTATATTTTCTCTTGGGTATATTGAAATATATATCTCTTAGCAAGATGCAAAACACCTGAGAATGCATAGTCTCTCTTCTGGTTTCTATTGTATTCAAGCTTTCTCTTTCCATTTCATAGGAGTAGATTTTTAAGTAAGATACGCAAAACCTTTCAAGTTCTTTAACAACAGCATTCTTTGGCAAAATAGAGCCATCATGAAAATATGTGTTTTTGAAAAGATTCAAATCTTTGCAGCATAGAATTATTTGACATGCAAGATAACAATGTGTCACTCATTTATTTATTATAGTATTTATTATATACCCCACCTGGCAAATAAGTACCATGGAACCACTTGCTCACTCTTCATGCCTCCCATCCCTGATTGGATGGGAAAAAGAATCAGAAAAAGGTAAAATCCACGTGTTGAGCTGAGAATTTAATATCTGAAATAAATGTTATTAATAATTAACTAAGAACAATAAAAATAATAATAAACAGAAATTAAAATAGAAATAATAAGGAAATAGAAATAATAATGGAGAAGAAAAGGGAGATAACAAAAAGAGAAAGGAATAAAGCCCAAGTAAAAACAAACAATGCTCAATAAAATTGCTCACCAGTCACTGGCAAGTGCCCAGCCTGTCCCTGACCAGTGATTAGCCACTCACAGCCAACTCCGTCCAGTTTGCATTCTAAGCATTCTATGGTACAGAATATCCCTTCAGCCAGATTGGGTCAGCGGTCCCAAATATTGTCAGCATCATGTATCCACTTGATTCAGCAAATTGAGGTGGTCAAAAACATCCAGTTGACTTTTAACAAATTGTTCTTGTAAGATTACTCCTTGCGCGTTAACAGCACCTCATGCTTCACTGAGTAAAAGTACAGTGATCATTGCATCCATTAACCTTTCTTATACCTTGTAACATGCTGTAGCTTATTTATTTTATTGTTCTTCTCTCACTTTTTGTAAGGATCATTAACAAATGCATGTTTCCATGTGCACTGGCTATGCACTGACTTTTCCCTTCAATATTGGTTTGTTCCACTTTAAATGCAGATTGTGTGGTTCAGGGGTTCACAAGTGTACATGTTGCTTTCCATGGGGTATATTATCCTTATAGTCACAATAGTATGGTTCTGATTTTAATTTGTGCAACCCTAGAAATTTACAGCAAAATGGGCCCAATTTTCATAACTTCTAGGCATGCAACATTGACTTTGCAAATGATCTCTAAACTAGAATTCCCATACTGACAAGCAACCTTCCCAATAGCCTTCTTAATGTTCCAGTCTAAAAATTGCATCTCATTTCTAGCACTTATTTCTTTTCCCATTTGTTACTTTTTGTGCAAAAGAAACCAAACTTACAACATATTTGACAGCAGACAAGAGCCTAAGTGCTGATCTGTAAACAATCTGGATTTAATGTGGGTTTACATAACTATAATCTGTTTCCCAGTGGGCATAAGTTTAATTTTCTTTAATTATTAAGGAACAAGCTGACTTAAGAAAAATAAAATAAAAACTACAAGGATCATTCAGCTGAGTCAATTCCTAGGTCTACATGCCAGCAATTATAACTTGTTCATTTCTAATAAGTAGATTTTCTTTTTTGAACAAACAGCAGCTAATAGTACTTTCTATTTTCCAGTTTAAAACAGAAGATAATTTACAATATATCTTAATTTTAATCTTTAATTTATTCTTTTCCCACAGGTAGATATTTCACTTTCACTAAGTACTGTCTAATATTTTTAGTAAACAAGAGAGAGGAATGACAGATTTTCCTATCATTTCTTGTATCACTACAATGTATCTTCAGGCATTATTTCATATGCATGCTGAAAAAACCAGAAATTTTATGAAATGACAGTTTGAAAATAAGTTATTTAAGTGGCATCATAGCAGTCAGGTATCAGGGACAACTTAAGATTATCCAAGGTGAGTCTTGATTTCATTTTTAATCACATTTTCTCATTTTATGCATTTGATTTGCTGGCATTAACACTTCATTTCCTAGCTTTCCTTTGTGCAACGTCCTAAGCATAGATGTTTTAGGGAGTCTAGGGCAAACAACTTCTGACACTGTGAGCAATGAGGACTCGACAGGGCTGTGTAACAACAACCTGGTGTTCCTCAGTACAGGGTAAGATAGCGGCGGTCGGCTTTCACCCTGGGCGTGTGCCAACAGGAGATGACACATGCATGTCTCTGTTACCAGCTTCAGAGCTCGATTTTGGTAACAACGTAAAGGCACGGGCACGGCAAGCACTGGAGTGCCTGGCTGACACTGGCAGAGTGAAGATGCCGTACCTAATTAGAGAGCAAATGTGCTTAAGTCTTTCAGAGACTGTAGGTTGTTGTGTCTTGTTATATGGTTTATCCTGTTTCCCCCTAGGTTTATGGTTTGTTCCCCAACTGTTCACACCCCTGTTAATGTCAATCTCCCTTACCCATCCCCTTATTCTCGCACCTTCCCTGTCACTCCTGTTCCTCCTCCCCCAGGTACTGTGCCAGTCATCTCGACCCTCCTCCCTTTGTCTGGAAGGTTCTTGGAGGGGCGTCAAGTGATTGGCCAGCCTGGGGCATTCCCTCCCTTGTTGCCTGTTGAATGGTTGTCACCCTTTTCCCTCATTCCCTTCACCACATCCTGCTGTTTTCCCATTGGACCGAGACCTGACCCTCCCCTACTCTCCACCCCCAGTTATAATCCCCTGCAGCCCTTTGTTCGGTGCTCTTTGAGTTTCTTTCCCTCTGGGTGTGGTGTGCCCAGCAAACCTTCGTCCTCCAGGGATTGAAGACAGCTAGTCGGATATACCTAGCTGCGGCTTTAGCCTTCCGTGCCCGACCAGGCAGGTGGCGGAAGCTGCACCCCCTGCCGTGGCAGTGCCCTGGGAGCTAGCCAAGGTGATCCACGTCAGAGCAGGGGCTCTGCGGAGAAGGCACGGTCACAGCGGGTAGTATTTACAAAATAATATTTTAAAAGTCCTAAACCCCAACTGAGTTGGGACAAATTTCAATGCCAGTTGAAGGCATTTCATAAACTTGACCGTTCCACTCCCTCTTTGACATTTTTCAAGTGTGTTTTTCACAGGATGGGAGATTGTCAAGAGACTTAGGGACCTAAAAACCTTAGATTTTTTTTCATGTTGGCAAGAAAATATTTTTCTCTAACCTTCCAGAAACAGTGAATCAATAAAATTATTTTCACAGATATTTTTAAAACTATTCAGCTTGAAACAGACTTGTAGCCAGAAAAAGTATAAATATTTAAAACCTAACAGAGTATTAAGCAAACTGAAAATAGGATCTTATAATTGGAATGTCAGCTAGTTTTCTACACTTTCTCATTAACTGATGTCCCTCCTATACATTTTTCATTAGATTATGGCCTTCTGAATTGCCCCAAACATGACTTATGTTTAAATACATAAATGTATGTCCAGCTGGGGAAGTTCTATGATTAGTACCCTAGAGAAGAAAATAATTCTGGCATTGCTTCAACACTAATACTTCACATTTCTTTAGGACTTCACAGAGAAAGCCTCCAAGAGTTATACAGTTTTAATAACTAAAATCCAGGAGCAGATCTGCATGCTTTCAAAGAGAAAGGCCTTATTATGTATAGCAGCAGCTCACGGCCTGGGGTATTGCCATTGCCAGTAATCCCACTATCCTGCAGTCAGAGTATTGACCTGGATAATGTACCCTACATATTTGTCTAAATAATGGCATAGTCTCTCTAATTTTCTCAGACCAGCAGCCTGTCTGCAGTGCTTTATGCTGCAAGAGTATTTAGTTATGGTAGCACTAGAGAAAACATTAAAAATCTTTTCAAAACAGAATATGGTTTAAATTCTCTTTACTTTCTTTCAGCTGTAGAATAAAACCCCTCATTTTCACACCTTTAGTTTTGCTTTGTAGGTTGGCTGGATGATTCACATACAAATTGGCAAAAAATATCAAGAGAACCACTTCTTCCTTTGCCTCCAAACAACCACGATATGATCTCCAATCTACAGCAGAAAGCAGAAAAAAAGTTTACCAATAAAAAACCAGTGGAAACCAGGAGGGCCAGAGTCTGCTTTCACAAAATTAGTTTCATATGAGTAGAAACTTGTCTTAACACATTGAATACACATATTGATCAGCAGCATATAGAGCACAATCTTTCCTAAGTTTTTTCTTCCTACTTCACAAGCTATTTCAAGGTTCAGGACAAGCTTTTCAAGGTTTAGAAGCAACTGTTCCTCTTATTTTCAAATCATCCTTAGCCTTACAAAGTCTCCAAATTGTTAAATGATTTTTAAAGGATGGGAAAATAAGAATATGAAATGTGCAGGAAGCCTCTGTTTAGTGACAGATCCTGTGTACTGTGAACCTGCAAGATACACAAAGCATAATCAAATAAACTATAGGGCATGTTATACCTTCATAAAGGCAACCTGCCTTTTCTCCTAGATAAATTAGGAGGAAGTAAAGCTGGAAGAAAATCCAATTTGTACTACAGTGAACACACTAAGCTTGAAGAGTCTACATTGTTTTTGACTTTTGGGAAGGAAAATAGCTCAGACATGAATAAAACAACTGTATAATACATGGATGTACAGTATAAAATAATGCACTGTTAAAAGCAATTGACTCTTCTGAAATTATCGACTGAGAAAAAAAACCAAAGGAATAGAAACAAAAGCAAAGACATAAAAAACAAGTGAAAATAATCACATTAATAATTAACTCTACAGTTTGCCCACTGAAAAAGACCTTCTTTCAAAGCTAACTATTGAGATTACCAGAACAGGCTCCTGGAGGAGAATATAAAATGAAGAGTAAATTACTTCACCAATTTTGTTTGTATTTCCCAAGCTATCAAGCAACTTAACAGTCAAAAACTACCTTGGAAACATATTTAATTAATATACATAGGCATTTATATGTAAAATGTAATTTATATTAGAACACACAAATAGAGACAGAAGCCTATATTTTGAAACATAACTGCAGATATAGTACATAAAACAATGCTTATCTCCCCCAATACTAAGACACTCAACATTCCTGTATTTTACTTAGTAAAACTCTGCTTTGATTGCAGTTTTAGAACTTATGTTTCCCAGTATTTTCCTGCCAGTTTTTACATATTCAATAACTGCTGTTCTCACAGGTGCTGGCCCTTTTCTTTCCTGTCTTATCATCTTTCACAAGCCTTGCAGCTCCTGAGGTGATGCCTCCCATTATTCTGCCCGCGAGTGTACAGGAGTTATGCCCCAGCCCGTGGTAAATGAGCTGCGACACATTGACTCCTGCTGGCAGCCACTGCTCCTGATGAAGGTCACGCACACAGAAGGGATGTCCCCTTGATTTAATCTACCATATGCTGAGCTCTGAACCGAAGTGCTCCTCACACATTTCAGTACCAGGTACTCCTGAAGGTGGAGTGGATGTCAAGTAGGGTGGTCTACTTTGGCCAATTTAGGAAAGGAATAAGTGTAGACCAGGATAAAGTGCAAAGACACTTTGGGGAAGAAAGTGCAGAATAGCTGCTACACTAATGAGCTGTACTTTGCATAAATGTGGAGGAGGGCAGTTGTCAGTTTAGTCACATTTAGTCTAGAAGTTAGCAGGTAAGCTGGAAAAGGTAGTTTTGTCTATTTTTTAGCTTGTTGTGGTGGCATTTTACCTAGCTCAGGCAGTTAGTACCAAGCAAACATGGCACTCTGAATTGAAGAGAAACCTTTTTCTGGGTGCTATATAAAAGGCAAAAGCAGCAAACATGGTCTACAAATTACATTAGATGGTTCCCAGGTGCTTATGAAATACTGTAAAAACATTTATAGAAGTAACCACTTACCTGTTCCAAAACACTGTTATGATCCAAGGCAAAGAAAACAGCCTAAAATGTATAAAATATAATTTAGTGTTTTGCACCAGACTCCTACATAGGTAAATTCTGAAAAGATCTTTTTTTCATCAAATACAGTTTTTCTCATTTCAGGTTTTTTTCCTTTGTGTTTCAATGGGGGACAGAGACAGTGTTAAACAATAAACACTCTCTTATGCCTTCTGATTTCCACACATGCAAAAACTCACCTCTCATATTTTTGTTCTATATAAATGCAATGGCTTTGAAGCAGCTATTTTAGTTTTATGGAAGTCTGTTCACGATTTCTGTGTTCATTTTCTTGGGCCAGGATTCAGTATTTGGTTGATGTACCAGAGCTGGGCTCTGACAGCACATGAAAAGGAGACATATGCATGCTAATCATTCTACTTATGATAGACTACAACTACGTCATCAAAGAATGAGGGTCACTATCATAAATAAATGCCATCTTAAAACAATTGAGGAAAACAATTTCTCTCTGCTCAGTTAGGAACCATGGTGAGTAAATCAGGAGCTGCAGGTTCATAGGAATTTTGTAGAGTCCAATTGAGTTCACGTACCAGAAAATTTACCGAATCAATCCAAATATAATTTCTCCTGTTCCCTCATGTTACCTGTCTACCAGCTGGGCTTTCTGTGTATGTGCTTCTTAAAGTTATTAGACAAACAAGCCCTGTGTTTTTATAAGAAACTTCTAATGAGATTGTTTCTTAATGGATATTGGGTTTCTCTTCAGTAGTACATAAATATTGAGATCTGTCCCTATCATAAAAATGCTTTAGTAAATCACTGCAGATGTCACCAGTGGGCTCAGCTGTAACACAGTTGCTCTACTTAGTGGTCTAGTTTAACTCTGTATGCAAGATGATTTGCACAACAGAGAATCTCAATTAAACAGGAATGTAAAACCGAGGGGGCATCCTCAATTTTATCATCTTAGTAATTAATGGAAACATTGTGCTGCATTTCAGTCAGGACATATGCCTGAAGCATCCTACCTTTTACTCATACATTCACTCGCAAAACTACTGAAATTAATATTTTAAGAAAAGGAATTTCTGTGTTATAATACCTGTTGTGCTTGGCATTTCTCTGCCCCACCTTGCAACAGCCATTGATTCATTACTGTGTTTGTGGCATCAGCTCTTGCTGCTGTTGTCTCCCATTCAGGAGCACAACTGCAGTAGTCACAACAGATATGCTGAGTGTGATTGCCATGTGCCAGGGGTGTGGTGGACACGGTTGTCATGTGATGGGCACATGACTGCCATGGGGATCTCAAAGCACAAAAGTCTGCTGGGTGCCCAGTGAGTACCAGATGAGTGCGTGATTGTCACGTTCTTGCTGCGTGATGGAAGCACGGCTGTCATTTGCTGGGTGTTTGGTGGGTATGTCAGGTACACAATTCATGAAGCTTGTGCTGTGACCAGCTCCTGCATTTTAGCTGCTCCTGCTTTTTGCTCTGCTGCTACTTGAGATGACCCAGCTGATTTTCTAACAGTTCCTTGTTATTCCAGCTTCTTCTTAGAGGGTCTGCAGTTCTGTAGAAAGGAGATGCTTGAGTATGTTTAATTTTGTCTCTAAACCATGGGAGAGGTTGCCTCAGTCTTAACCACCTGTCAGGGTCCACTAATATATGCAGGGTCCTGATGGTTTGTTAGGGATCTCAAAGCACAAAAGACACAACAAGGGACAACAAAAGTGTGCTTAAACAGAAATGCACTTTATTAAGTGCCAACCCAAATAATGCGATAGAGGGGAAGGAAAGGGAATAAAGAGATAAAGAGTGAGAGAGAGAGAAGGAAGAGATATAGCTACCAACGTATAGAGTTCTCATGGTCCGCAGGCCAATGGACCCTCTCTCAATGTTGGTGAGGTCTCTGAGTGGTCTCTGTCCTTCAGGGTTTCATAGCCATTTTCAAAGTGATTGGCCACTGGCCAAACAGGTGGGGAAGGATCACGCGAATCTCAGTGACAAAGGTTTGTTTCTTGGAGAATAATAGCTCCCACCGGGAACAATTGCAGCTCTTGGGCCAGTTTCGGCCCAGACCGGTATAGGTACTGAACACGGCCAGTACGTTCCAACCAGTCTGGGCTCACTTGTTGGTTTATACAACAAACACCAGCTGCCCAAGTCCATCATCCTTTTGTGCCCAGGCCGGGATAGCTAGTCCAAGTTCTTCCATCCATGGTCTGCCCATTGTTCTTGCACTCTGGTTGCCTTGGGGATGAGTCTCAGTTTGGTGAGCACACCTGAAGGCAGAACTTGGCCGACACTCCACCTCAGCCAGGCCAGGGCTCCTGTTCCTTGGGGTCTCCCTTGGGGTCCTTGGAGGTGGTCGTGAGGCAGATAAGGGATCTTTGGACCATCCTTTCCACCACCATAACAGCAACCTGCATCACAATCTGTGACTGCTTTATAGTTGACAGCAGGTTTCCAAACGAATCTGCTCCCTTTTGCCAGGTTGTGACTTCTGTAACCTCATTTCAGAAACCACTGTGCCAGGACAAAACCATTGCCTCTTTCCTGGCACACTTAGGCAAAAATATTTAATTCCAAATATATATTGCACCTTTACAGACTATATCTGAAGAGAACTACTTAGAAGAGAATGCCAGACAGCATGTTCTACAAAAAGCTGGTGCAAGTGGTCTCTGACCTGGGGGAGAGGAGTGGTGCCCCCATGATCAACTTTAGCAAGAGGGCGGCAGGGGTGGGCATACTTTTCACTTAAAGGATGGCCAGGCACTGGAACAGGCTGCCCAGGGAGGTGGTGGAACCACCATCACTGGAAGTATTTAAAGGACAAACAGATCTGGCACTTGGGGCATGTTTTAGAGGTGGACTTGGCAACGCTGGGTTAATGGTTGCATTTGATGATGTTAGAGGTCTTTTCCCTCTGTAATTATTCTGTGTTTCTGTGCCTTTGCAGCAGAGGATTTACCTTCCCATGTCTCTGCTGCATCCTGCTTAACCCACCCCTGGTGTCACACGGGGCCTCTCGGTGACGAGCTGTGGGTGACAAACACCGTGGAAAAATGCAAACTCCAACAGCAGGGAGGCTTCAGCAAAGGTCTGTGCATGCATCGGTGGTTTTGGCAATCTGCTTCTGGAATAAGCTACTACCAGCTGTTTGTCTCTTTAGAAATGATCAGTTTAACAAATGGTGGCTATGAAATGAAGGCTCTTAAATTGCTGACCTTCGGAAGCCCAAACAATACATGGCTTTAGTAACCACACAGACTGAAGACACCTTAGAATAGACACAAATCATATTCGCAAATCATATTTGCCATCACAATGATTATTCATCAGGAGGTGAAATAGAAATCACCCTTTTTTTTCTCTTAAAATTCAATACTTAATACTTCAATTCTCAATACATACAGAGAATTTGCAGCTCTATTTATGGAATAAAAAGGCAAATTATTACATCATCACTATTATTTCTCTAACGGATTGCCTATCAAAAGACTGCAAAGCTGGCAAAAATACCTCTACTGAATTGGAACCAGATCCCAGACTAAGATTTAATCTTTCTGTGAATGTAAAATAGACATGAAATTTTGCGTTTATCACAATTCAGGAGAAACCACAACTGCGTTCATATTTAGAGTAAGTTCCCATTTATTGTTCGATTTACTATTTTGTGTATCTCCCACATAATTTACCACAGCTGGTATGATTTTATTAAAGCATGACTTTAGCAAGTTGGTGTGGTCCAACTGTTCTGCTCCCAAACATAAACTGCTCAGAAGCTGACTTTGCCCATCTTTCTTTATTATGCCCACAAGGGATAAATTATTCCTTAAGTTAAATAAAAATGCTGTGGTTCAGTTTGAGGACAATGTTTAACAGTGTCTACTCTGACATTGTCTCCCTAAATTTCCTGAGGGTTTCCAAATGTATGTTATTAGTTATGAAGATGACATAAATGGAAGCAATTATATACAATAAGCTGGCAACAAAATAAGACCTCAATGAACAGCTGAGTAATTGCACTTTTTAATTCAGATGGAGATGAAAAACTGTATAGTAATAAACATCTAAAATGACCAGGAAATATGAAACTGTAATATTCCATTTTAAAACAAAATGTTCTGCTTCTTATTAAGGCCCACAACAACGTTTTGGTTTTACTCTTTAATGAGGAAAGATGGCAGGAAGCAATATAAAAAGCAATTATCATTTACTTCAGTCACTCTTCAGTATACGTGCCAGGCACCCATGTATTCACAACTAATTTTCAACTTCCATGACTACAGATGACCTGAATATTTTGTTCATCATGACGAGTGTGGTGGTTTGGGTGGTTTGGTCAGGAAGGGATTTTTCAGGAAGTTACAGAGCGGCCAATTGAGTACGTCTATGTGAACAAGCACAGAGTGAAGTATCGGAGAACTCCTGAAGATTGCCCTTTTGCCTTCTGGCCGGCCAAGCAGGGAGCAGCTGGCCACCCCTGAGGCCTGGATGAAGGGTGGTCTGGGTGGCCCAGTCTCACTGCTCTTTCCCAGGAGGGAGAAGCTGGCCTGGTCTGGCCCAGGCCAGTGGGCCCCCTTTCTCCCCACCACCCCCGGCTGCTGCTGGGGGCTGAAGAGGAGGGAGGCCCTGGCTCTGGGGCCGCGGTGGCCAGCAGAGGGGGGCTGGGCAGTGCCCCAGGGCCCCCGCGGTGGCCGGCAGGGAGGGAATGGCCCTGACTGTCCGTGCCGGCACCGCTGGCCCGAGAAAGGATGGGATCTTCTCCCTCCAACACCAGCCGACTCTGAAATCTGACACCGTGAACTGTGGCTGAGGAAGAGAGAGAGGGAGAGAACCTGGACAAAGATATTATCCCCTTCCTCCCTCCCTGGATAGACACCGTGATTAGAAACAGAGACAGCATGAAGTCAGTGAAAGAACTAATAAAGACTACTAAAGGAATGATTGAGGAGTGGACATTTTTAGCTGAACTTCTCTAGTGAAAATCATGGAGAATGGACTTTTTTTTTTCTTCGTAGTTTGGGGAAATGCTGATTCTGGTCGAAGTTGTGGATTGGTGTAATTGAGACAGATAGAGATGAATTTTGAGATTTAGCCCTTCGCTTCTGGGGTAAAGGAGATCTCAGCTTGAGATGAAAGAGTAGATTTCCACACCTCCTGGAATGAAAAGGAAGTATCTTGAAATAGAGATGATTTTAGAGGTAGAATAAGAGAATCTGTGTTTTATACTGGAAAAAGCATTCTTAAAATTGTACCCCAAATATGTTGAGAGGTCTATAAGCAGCCAAGAGAAAGCTGTTGATAGATGAGATTGCAAACTCTGTAAAATTTCCAGGCGGTTGCAGGTTTGTGATATTAGGTGCCACCAGACTGTTTTTCCTTGTGGCAAATATCTCCATGAAACTCTAGAGAGGCTCCTCTCCAAGGCAATGAAGGATTGTTTTTAAGTGGTGAAACTGACTGAAAATCACAAGTTTTGTCTCTCTATGTGTTTGTGGGAAAGTGAACAGTTTGTAGGGGAAGGAGAAATGTTTTGAAATTTTCATTTTTTTCATTCTTTTAATGTGTGTGTAAATAAACTATCTTTTGTAACTTTTGAGTAAGTTTAGGCCTGTTTCGCTTTTTATTTTCTCCTAATCATTATCTCACAGAAGAGTAAACACTGAAACCATCACAAGCTACAGATTAATATTAATCAATGTCTAATTTCATGCTGTATTTTTTCCCTGTATGAATTCCAACATAAAACTTTGTACAAAATGAGAATCTGCTGAAGGAGTATCATGTAAAACCTCAAGATTTAACAATTTATCCAGGGATTTATTAAGTACACATCCTGAAGTACATGTTTTACAACAAACCCAAACTCATTAATGAGGTGTTTTTGTGTGTTTCATTGCTGTCTACTGCTGAATTCCAGATTTCCTGCACACAGAAAATTCAGGTGTCAGCAGAATCAAACACGAGAATTTTTTAACATTGCTGACCCTTCCTGCAAAAGACTGCTGTCAAGAAACAGCTACAATGATCACATCCCTCTCTTTAGTGAGGGAAAACCTGAGTGGGGAAAAAAAAAGATATTGCATGCTAGCATAGAAATAATGTGCAAAATCCATAGAACACTCACTGAGGCATGGGTCTCTCTCTTTGTGCCACGTTATATGAACAAGGCCAGTCACTCCCAGGGGAATAACTGAGGATAGATCCAAATCATTTTGGCAGAAGTCAGCCTCAGATAAAGGATCACTACAATGTAATATGACAATAACTATACATATTACATAAAGAGGAGCCATGGGTGCTTTGGAAGGAATTATTTTTTTCTTGAAGAGCTAAGTGAGCAGAAAACAAACTTATGAATTTCCAATTACTAAGTCAAATTTTTCAAAGGAGTAGTTGTTCCTATTTTAAAGGTTTCTCTAACTTCACAGCAAAACATTAGGTCTTTGAGCATGTAAAAACGGCAGTGCATCTGAAAGCTAGACAGTAAATTGTTATGCATTCTGATAAGCTGAGCAACATCTCAAAAACCCTTTCAAGCAGATGACATGAAACTCCCCAGTCTCTGGTACCTACATAAGCATTCAAGCTTTCCCATTCAAATATCCAGAGCTTCTGGACATTGGTTGCTTTGCCTTTTCCTTGGCTCCTGTGGTCAACAAACAGTAGTGAACTACTTTATTGTGGTAGATGCATTAAAGTCCTGATCTGTGAAACTTTTTCATCCCTTAAGTCCTTATGTACTCTAAAGAAGATCTTATTCTTTGGAGCTATTCTGAAGAAAGTTACAGGAAACACATGGTTACCTACATGTGAGTCAATTAGTGCATCCTCTCAAAAAAGGAATTTTGTCTTTCACCTATTATTAAACACACAGGAATTACAATTTTTCTAAACAATATTTACAACTTGGCCATTGTTGTCATCTGAAAGGGATGGAGAGAGGCACCTCAAGTTGCTCTTCATTAGGCCAAGCCTTTTGGACAGGAGTAACAATCCCTGAATAATTGTTGGAATAAAACTATTCCAGAGGAACCAGAGTTAGGAGGATAGAGACTTACCCTGAAAAATAAAAATCAGTCTCCTGGATAACTCATGATTACTCAAAACATGGAAACTAGTGCTATTGACTTTGACTTGTGCAGTGTTTGTGCATTTTGGTTTTTTAAGTCAGCTCATAGAAGGTGACCAACTCCAGAGTCATTATCCTCAAGTGACTAGAGGACACTTTGTCAGCTGCTTTCACAGACCTCTGCAGGGCTCTAATGTCTCTGCCTTTGAAAAAGATGCAGCTGGGATACCCTCCTTAGAAGCAAAAGCCTCTGCAGAACTCAAAATGGAAGATGAAGAATGACTATGATTTTTTTTCTGTTTGCTCTTGCCAGTATTATATAAAGACTGAAGGTTATTTTTTCCTCCTAACAATAATTTCTGGTATTATAGTAGTCACTGATTTCACTTTTAATGTTATTATATTTTCAATATAGTTTGCTGTAAGAACTAAACAACATGTTATTCAATAATTTTAAAGTGTTAAATGAGCTCAATTTATTATGGAACCCTATAGGTTTATCTGTATAAATTAAGGATGCTTCAAGACTCAGTCTCTCTGGGTCTATGATAATTTAGCATCTGCTGTTTTCTTATAATGCTCTGGAGTGTCAGCCTATGTACCTAAAAGTATATTTGTAGTTTCATATAGTCCTGATTAAGAAAATTGCCACATTTATTTAGTCGCATGTAGACACCAAATATCTATAAGCACTTCTGAATCAGGTAAAATTAACACAGTCTTTCCAATTTTAAAAAATGACAATTTCTTTCTGTTTCAAAAAGCTGAAGGGATAAAGAGGCTGTACATTAAACTAAGACAAAAATCCATGTATGCATCAAGATGAGTATTTTTGTTCTTAGATTAAAAAAAAAAACCAATTACCAATAAAACTGATAATGCTGAATTCTTTTTATTTTTGCTTACAGTCCAGAGAGAATGAATGCAGCTTTTCATGAGAGCACTGTACAAGAATCAATATGCCAGCACAAGCCTTTATACAAAGCTAGCAGGGCTGCCCATGGTGGCATAGTTCTCCACAGCAGGGAAGAGATCCGAGCTGGGACCTGGCTGCTGTCAGTGGATACGGCTGCCTCAGCCATCTGCAGGATAGCAGGGGCTCTGCAAGCAGCTGCCACCTTACATCAGGAATGTCTCAGGTCTGGAAATCTCTGGGTTTGATTCCCACTGTCTTCTGGTGTCTGGACTGTAGGCCAAAGTAAGCATGTCTGCTTCCTGCAGCTGTTCTCTATCTGAGCAGGCTGGAATTCTCAAGCTGTACAAAACAGCAGGTTTTCTTGTGGAGGGATAGCTATCTTATTAATTTACTATAAGCAGGGTAGGATTTCTGGGTAATATAATAGGAGCACATTCCTACCTGAAGATCTAATTTAAAAAAAAAAGATGGTTCATTTATTTTTTTTTTTTACATTGAAAGAAAAGCATTTCACCATTTTAATTTTAAAAATAAGATAAAAGAACCCTATTCACTAAGACAATTTCTTTTCAAGCTTGAGAAAATCACAATACTGGACATCATTGTGTGATTGTTAGTCACTGTAATATCCAGAGATAGTATAACTGTGTCAAAATAGGATTTACCAGCATATACCTACTGTATCATCAGTTTGAAAGCTCAAAACCTGTGAAGACATAAATTATTCTAATAAGTGGCAAGTTGACAGGGAACATCTGCTCTAGCTGGTGAATCCACTAATGTGATCCACCTGTCACTATCTGGGTCATTACATAACCGCATTTCTGAACTGCTGTAATGTTTTTGGCACATATGCAAAGCTCCACGTTGCACTAACAGATTGAACTGAGGTCCAAGATTTACATACCTTAAAAAAAAAAAAAACAAAAACAACCCACATTTACAGTATTTATTAAGGCCACTGGGAAAATACCATGGAAATTCATTTCAGCATGACTTCACATTGTTTTTTTTAGTTAGAAGCATTTCAGAGGACATTTCACTATAGTTGCCATAAATAGTAAGAAAAATGGAGGGAGATAGTTGTCATGAAGTATTGATTCAGAGATTGTTTTAGAGCACTAGTTTTCACATTGTGTCTTCCTATGTGTCTTTCTGTTTTTCCACCTTACTTTCTCCATACCAGCCAGCCTAGAAACTCTCTAAAACAAAATGCTTTCAGCAGTAATACCAAGACTCAGAACTTAATCTGAATTTTTATATGAAATATTCAGATAAACCAGAAATAACCTGGCTAAGGTTTCAATACTTTTAGTAAAGCATACAGTCATTAAGAAGGTAAAAGCAGACCCAACTTAAGCCTCCAAAAACAGAACACTATGGTTTAGGTAATTTGTGTCAAATGCACCTTAGAAAATGAAAGTTCTCTTGCACAAATGATGCTCATCATCCTTTGAATAGGTGAAAGCTCTGATAACATTTCCACATATACAGATTACTGTTATGTCTGAAGAGATGAACAAAAAATCATCATAATCCTATTAACACATTCAAGTTGGGTCATTAGCCTGAAAACTGGAACATCTCAGCTCCTATCTTAGTTGGATAATTATTACTTATCATCAACCTTTAAATGATGTTCAACATTCAAAAGGCTTTTGTTGCCTCTTATATCTATATATAATTTAATATTTAAAAGGTACCATGCATTATCAACAGTACAGCTTCACCTGGTATAACCATTGGATGTGATACTTAATTCACTAAAGAAATGCACAAGCATAATCCAGAGAAAATTATTCTAAAAGTTTTACTATACCATGTTGTAAATTATCCACAGGAAGTATTTCAAATAATTTTCTACCCAGCTTTAAAGGGTACACATTAAATTCGTGATCCATGTAGAAGTTGAAGCAAGGCAGACACAGACACACAATAGTTTCTTCTTCTTCTTCTTGTGTCCTTTTATTTCAAGGACAAAACTAAGTCTCTCACAAGTTTCTCCAGCTTCCAAATTTCCAGCTGAGCAGACATTCTTTTTATTCACTGATAAAAAATATCTATGATCTGGGTAGAGAACTGAATAATTATCAAAAACTTTTTTTCAGAAACAAGTTAAAAAACAGAGCTACCTGGCTTAAGTGAAAGGGGGATTAAGCTGTTGTTTACTGTCATATCTCTGGAGCTCAGTGGGAGCAAAAGAAGAAGTTATAAAGAAAACACTACACAGGCATAGTAAGTAGGGGAAAATTGGTTGCTCTAATTGGACTCCAAGACATTTCATTCTAATACTTCTAAAACTTAAACTCAGAGCAGGAGATAGTGGATGAACTAGTAGCTAATCATCTCTGACTGAATCCCAGTGGTAACCTCATAGAACATTGGCCTTGTTCCACTGCCAGGCAAGTGCCCAAATGCCAAGACAGTCCCTTCAGTGACATATTTTTCTCTTCCTGTCCCATTCCTTCATGGAAAATTCTTCAAAGGCATTTGGGGGTTCATCTATGCTATAGGTTTACTCTGGATTAGAAATGAATGTCCCAGCTCTCCCTTCTTACTTGATTTGCATATTGAAATTATCTCAAGGCAACTGGACTAGATTGTTTTCAAATGAAACTAACCCCTAGAATTTGCTCTCCAACTGCTAAGGGCTGTTTAGTTGATACAACAAAATTAAGTATCAGCTTCTAAACACCACTGCCTTGTTCTAGAGCTGTATTTCTACTGGTATGACCTCCTTTGTCAGTGTAACCATGGCTTCAAAGTGTTAAAATTTTATCTGGAGTTTGTTCAATGCTGGATAGCATTTTGAATTATCAAAGCTCCAAAACAGATTTTATTTTGTACACATCCCTGAGATTTTTTTTCTCATGAAAGTTTTTTTGTGTACTTTAGCAATAATCTTACAACTGATGGGTATTTCTTATTACAGCAATATCTTTTATTAGTGTTCATGAAAAATCATTACTTTTTAATCCTAAATACAAGCTCTTTTTCAAAATTGAAATGATAATGAGATGATTTTTTTAAAAATTTTAATTGAAAAGGAATTAATCACACATTTATTTTTAAAAAGGTAAAATTAAACACAAGCTAAAGGTACACTTAATTAAAAGAGTATATGAATTGGTAGAATTTACCTTTTTCATTGATGTTTTAGTACTCTTAAATTTTCTAAGTTTACAGGACAGTAACAAAACCAATACTGTTCAAATGATGGAAAGTTACTATGCAAAAAAAATTATATTTAACAACTATTGGTATCTTTAAGTTGGTTTTGATGTTATTTACTTTCGTAAATGAAAGAGACTCTTAAGACTTGGCATATAAGTAGACAAGGTCCTGATACAAAAAATAAAAATACAACAAGCTTGACATTTTTAAAGGGCCACCTTCAAATTGAAAGTCACTATTTGCATGGAACACTTACTGAATTTACACTATAAGTAGGGTTACTTAATATTCCCACCTCGTTCAGCATATTGGTTAAGCTGTTGCAGCATTATTATCTGTATAATGCTGCAGTCTACCTGATAACATGACAATTCATGTGTTTGAGCCGTCCCTATAAATTGTAAAGTAGCCCCTTTATGCAAAATTTACTGAGCACTTTCTGCATAATCAGGGCATTCATACACAGTTTATATTACCTTGAAGACCCAGGCAGTTGTCCCTCTGCCCTTCCTTAAATACATTTAAAATACTGCCATTATATGCAGTGGTTGTTTTGTTTTGGGTTTTTTTTTTCCAAGTCACAATACCTTTCCTGCTATCTCTTGTGTTGTGCTTGTGTGGCAAGGTATTGGTAGCAGAGGGGCTACGTTGGTGGCTTCTGTGAAAAGCTGCTTGAAGTTTCCACTATGTCCATGGCCCTCTATAAAGAGAAATCGGTGCTGGAGCTGGTTTGCTGACAGTAATTATGCCCCTGTGGAAGGGAGCCACAGTACGGTTCACGAAGAATTCCTGCCCATGGTAAGGACTCACCTGGGAGAAGTTCATGGATGACTTTCTCCTGTGGGAGGGACCCCATGCTGGAGCAGAGAAAGACTGTGAGGAGTCCTCCCTCTGAGGAGAAAGAAGCAGCAGAGACAGTGTGATGGACTGACCACAGACACCATTTCCCACCACACTGAGCCCCTAGAGGGGAGGAGGGAAATAAAATTGGGAGTGAAGCTGAGCCCAATAAACGGGGATGGGTAGAAGAAAATGGTTTAAAGATTTGGTTTTATTTCTTATTATACTACTGTGATTTGAGGGGTTATAAATTTAAATCATTTTCCTGAGTCAATCTGTTCTGCTTGACGGTAATTGGTGAGTGATCTCTCCCCAGAAGTGCATATGATTTGTAGTCTTAACTATAGTTTATTTATAAACTTCTACTGCAGTATGACTTACCAATGACAAAAAGCCACACCAGTAACGGCCAAAACAAAATTCTCCATGATTTTTTTTTCTGTATTTCATATGAGAGAGAACTTTGGAGGATCAAGCCATTTGAGATTTTCCGATGTAATTATATGGAAATAGGCATGAAAGGAACCTACAGACATCACATTCTCTATGCTTAAGCTTTACTATAGAATTATTCTTTGAGTCTGAATAAAATAAATTTGAACAAAAAAAAAGGAGTTGTGTACAAATCATTCTTCTTGAGATCCTTAATATGCCTGAATCATCACACTTTGGTAATCGTAGGTGCACAATTTTTAGCGTTGATTGTTTAATATAGAAGCACTTATTGATGCTTCAATGCAGCTTTCTTTCTTTCTTGTTTTTGAGCTGCTTTTTTTGGTTTTTTTGTTTTTTTTTTGTTTTTTTTTTTTAACTTGAAGTGGAGAGTCAGGGTCATAGAACTTCATTTTCATGCACTCAGAGATCAGATCTCTCTGCATTTGAGATGGGTGTTTTGCAAAAGAAAGGTATTTCAGAATTCTAATCTAGAATCTTTTATCAGATTCAGTGGGAGGATCCTATGACCTGGACTATGTATTTCTGCATTATACAAACAAGGTTTTTGGAGGAGAGCCTTGTCAGTGCTGAAGGACTTAGGTCTCTAGATTTTAAAATGAATTCTTAGTTTCCTGGTTTTCCTGGAGAATAAATGCCAGAAAATGTGTTTAAACACAGGTGATACTGGTCCTGTATTTTCTTTATAATTTCACTGTGATATTATAAATTTATCCTTCAACTTTTACACATTGAACAAAATATTTTTTGTCACTAGCCTGTCATGATGAATTCTTACAATGGCAATCTTCCATTTCCAACTATTAAGTTTGGAAATATTTTATTTGACTTTCATTGGTAAATCAATGAAAAGGCTGTTTTTTCTGACATCTCTGATCATATGAATAATTTTTAATATTCTCAAAGTGTTGCCAGGTTATGGTCATTTTATGCCATCTACCTGAAACATAAAAACAAGTAGGAGATCACTGGTTATTTTGTCCTGGCAAAAATGTTATAATCTAACAGTACAAGTGCTTCAAAAATATGAGAAGGAAGGTGGTTCATGAAGATAGAAGGGATTAAACTCTGGAAGTACTGAAAATGTACTAATATATTAGTTGATTGATAATTTTTAATCAAAGCCACAAAAATAATTTTGGAAATTTTCTAGCTCCTCCCACAAGGATTAAAATGTAATCTTCTCTAGACTTCAATTAAAACTTTAAAGCTCATGTCAAACATCCTTAAGTATGTATTCAATTTATAACTTAATGCAGGTATAGTGGGCAAAATTGTACAAATACAAATAGTATAATTTCAATTTAGGCGTCTACACTGACATAATTTGTTTTATATAGGATTTTTTTTTAAATAAATGCTCTAGTGCAACTTTTTCTATTGATCCATTCCATATAATATAATTCAACACACTGAATCTCTCTAAAATTAGTAAAAGGAAGATACATTCTTTTTTTATTTTAGCTGTAATTTTCTCCTGATACTCAAATTTATTCTTATGTGTTTCTTTTGTTATGTGTTCCTTATAAAACTCAAAACTCTGTTTTGCACCAGAAAAAGAAAAAGAAAAAGAAAAAGAAAAAGAAAAAGAAAAAGAAAAAGAAAAAGAAAAAGAAAAAGAAAAAGAAAAAGAAAAAGAAAAAACCTGTCTAAAAAATCCCAACAGGAATCACTACTGGAGACCTACACATATTTCCTTGCCCAATATCACAGTTAGCAGAAATACTATGCAAACCAGTTTAAAAAAGAATGAAGAAAAGGGAGAAAAACTATGTGTAATGAGGCTGCATATGACCTGAACATTTTGGAAAGTATTTTTTCCCCTGTCACAAATGAAAAACTACTACATTTCTCTCTGCCTTACTCAGCCTTAGTAGCATGATGGAGCCAATGTCTTCCGTCTGGTAGCACAGCATGTGTGAGCCACTCAAACTCCCCGATTTACATGATGGTAGATCAGTCTTGCTATTTAACTGCTCCATGCAAGTTTTTATGCATGCAAACAGCCCCCACGGTAAAAAATGTGAGAATTTAAGCTACCCTCCTAACGGACTTCAAAGAAATGCTAGTTAAACAAAAGTTCTGGAAAGAATGCAGTTTCATCACAAGGATGAAAAAAAAAGTCCCTGCCAATGTGTAGTCCCACCTGTTGTGTTAAATCTCTACATGACTATTAATAACCTCACCTACAACATATAATCAATATATTTCTGAGATAGACATATTTTCTCTGCAGATACTCTCAATTACATCTGTGTCTTAGTTCTGGTCCCTAGAAATTGGACTGAGGTCTCACAGTATTTTGTGTTTCCTTTTCAGTGGTTCTTCATTAAAACCTTAATTTATTTCATTGTATTTTAATTTCAGCAAAGAGAATATCTTTGACAGAAATGTACTGCCTTGTGCATATCAACTTTTTTTACTTGACAACCTGAACACCTTAGATGTGTGCTAATTAAAACACCTAAACCATAACTGCTCTCATCTAAGTTTCCCCTGCTTTGAGGGGGTTTCAATCAAGCCTAAATGCGTTGTTCAGAAGTGCTCAGTGTTGGTTCTCCATAATTCTGAAGCACACTGAGCTTTTTCTAAGCAAAAAGGGCAGATTTCTCATCTGAAAGCTGCTATTCAAAGGTTTCTCTTTATTAGCCCTATTTTTATTATAAATCTATAAAGCAATTAATGTCTAAATGTATAAAATAATAATGCCTGTCTACATTATGCAATCTATTTATCTTTCAATAAATTAATTATATAAATTAAATACTTAACCAACTTTAGGACATTCTGCAACATTTGCAGGAATTGCCAAAACTGCTTTCTACATACAACGCACCTGTATAATGTCAAAGATCAGCAAAATTTTTTTGATTCACAAAACTTTTGCGAACCAAAATCCAGCATGAATTTCTGTGCTCTCTGTTTAAGAAGTTTTAACTTCTCATGGCAGTTGTAGATGAAGGTCAATGACTAGAAGATTTAACTGCATGATACAGCAGGATTGGGGACTTAATTTGACTCTGCACATTAGATATTGCCACAGATATTTACCTGAATGGGATTTCTAGGTATCACCTTAGTTGTTTTGACTGTTAAATGATTAATGCACATTTTTAGCAACCTTTTGAAAGCATATGGTGCTGCACAGTAAGATGTCCTGATACACTGAAGACACTTTCCAAAATAAAGGAATTTTCTTTTTGCAACTAAATGCTGTAGTGAACAGACAGAAATGTTGTAGCTAAATTGAATATTACCAGCTAATTCCATAGGACCAAATAGATCACATGCTTGTGGTATTAAGAATCTAAAACATGCATTTAAGCTGAAAAGTCTGTGCATAAAGTTGTTTCTGAATAGAGTACAAAATTATTGGGTTTTATCTCCTTTATTGTTCTGAAGTGTGGTGTTTGCAGCATGCACACATTTCAGGCCAGATCTGAGCATCTACCTTCACTTTATAGCTAAACTTATTTTACAGCCTACAATCTCAGACTGTGTTATAGCACAGACAATAGTTATCACTGGCAACACTAAATTCTTGGGAGAATGAGAAAGAATCAAGGGTAAAAACCCCTTTTGCAGGTAAAGAGGACTCCTGGGAAGTTTGAGGTACCATGAAGGGTTTGGGTGCCCTAAGGGGAAAACACAAAGAGAGTCTGAGAAGAAACACATCACCTTTTTTATCTCAAGAAGATACTTAGCATGCAGTTTTTTTCTGGCAAGTAGCCTCCTAAAATTGAAAGGAAACACTAGCCAAAATTTATTTCCTCTCAAGAATATTTTCTGGACTTCATTCTGGTAAATAAGCTGTTGTTTATTAATGCCCAGGGAAAGACTTTTGCCATACTGTATGATACTTGTGTTCTCAGTTACAAATGGAAAAACAAAGAGGATGCCAAAATAGTTACTTGTGCACAGCGTGGTAACTACAAGGACAAATCCTCAACTTTCATTTGTGCTAGGACAAAATGCAGATCCTCTAAGTATCTGTTATTGATTGCTTTTATGCCACAGTGATTATATGATTGTTTAGCAGGTATGTCTAAACTATTGTGTAAGGATAGAAGGGGATAAAACCCTGAAGTTCACTTTAGCACAGATGACTGGTTCCCATGAAACAGTAAATTTAGAGTATGAGACCACCTCACAATAGTGTTTCTTCTGGAAAAGTTTGATCGTACTGTACTTCATATATAGGTGATAATATAAAAAGGTACTAAATGTTGAAATTAAAACTTGAAAAAGGAAACATAGTTATACAATATATCAAAGCCATGCACAGAAAAATTTTTGAATTACTTTTGTAATCACTCAACTTCCGAATGTTAAAATTTTTTGATGTGGTGCCTTTAATCTTGCAGATAAAATGATGATTCATTAAAATCCTGTCTCATCTAACAAAACCATCATTAAGTGAGAAATCTGTAAATCACACAGAAAAGGTACAGAAAAATACCTGAAAATATCTCATATATTTTCCATCAAAAATATTATATAGATGTGACTTCAAAATAAATGACAACACAAGGTCTCTGATCAGGGTGTTTCATATGATGAGTGCACAAGATGTTTGATCACAGTAGAAAAGAACTTTTATTTAATTAATGATTGAAGATGTGCTTCCAGTATTATCTGAAACTACAGGTTTTAAATTTTTCTATACAATGGTCCTTTGATATCTCAAGAGTCTTGATACAGGAGATAATGACTGGGAAATTGGAGATAAAGACACTGAACTTCCTGTTCAAAAAGAAATTCTCAGGAAGGTGTTTATACTCTGATTCAAAGACATCTTAAAAGAAAATTGTCTTACTAGCTCTGAATTTTAATAATGAATAGCCATGTCAGAAGCTACTTTTGTCCATTTCTCCTGTTCTTGGCTACTTTACATAATTCTGAACTTTTCACTACATCAAAGTGAATACAAAATCTTGAAATATAATGCATAATCTCAGTGTTGCTGCTTGATTTTAGTAACAGCAATACTTCAACCAGACATTTCAGTTGAACAAAGATAGCAGGAAAAGCAAAAAAAAAAAAAGTATTCAAAGATGTTGCAGGAATGATTAAAACATTAAAGGATGAAATTATGGGTCTTAACCGGGTTTTTCAAACTTCTGTTCCATAGAAATCATGAGTAAATAGCTCAGGTTTTTTTTATCTTCTGTATGGATTACAGAAAAAAAAAAAAACCAAACCATGCAGTTTGAAAAATATATCCTTAAGAAAAAAAATAGCAAAACTAAAAAATATAAAACCTAGTAAAACTCTCAGAAGAGATTTATACTCTTTACATGTTCTGAATTTGTAAAAGAAATTATGAATAAAAAAAATCCATTAAAATTCCATTTGTTTGGGTTCTTTCTGGAGCTAATGAAAACGAAGAAAAAGAAAGACAAACATCTGTATGGACTCTTATGGCTGTGAGTTTGTTGATGTATAAGCTTAGCATGAATCCTGTAATAATTTTATCTGCCTACCTGAGTGTCTGCCTTATAGCCCTATTGCACTTTCAGGATTTGGTTTTGTGTAGGTGCAAGGCTTTGGAGGTGGGGTGGGAGAGGAGTCTAAAGGATATCCTAATCAGGTACTGGGATTGCTAAAGGCTTCACATGTACTTAGAGCATCCCAGGCCTAAGATGTTCACCTGTGTTTGACGTCTTTGTGTTCTTTGTAGTGCAGTTTCCCATAACAATGCGGCAGCTGCTTGGCAGCAAAGTCCCTTCAGTAGTATGGAAGAGACCAAGGGAGTAACAAAGCTCCTCCTTTTCAGTCGTGAAAATCACTTGAGCTTCTGCAGCAGGCTTACACAACCTGCTTGCAGAGAGGGAAAAAGGTCAGAGACAGATTGCCTGAAACAATTTCCTGGGAGGGGAGGGG
>WAAE01002021.1:0-17446 GCA_013400495.1 Nicator chloris
GCCACTGCCAACCATGAGCTCCATACATTCAAACACTTTTATTATGTACAATTACAACCTCCAGCCTCTTCTGACCTGCCTGTCCCTCATGAAGAGCCTGTAACCATCCAACAGGCCACTCCAGCCAGGACTTATCCCATCAGGTTTCGCTTATACCAGTAATGTCAAGTCTCTGGGACTGAGACAAAGCCTGAAGCTCCTCTTGTTCGTTCCCCATGCTATGTGCAATAGTGTAGAAACATTGCACATGTGGTACATTGGAGCCAACACCCCATGAAGTAGACTAAGAGATCCTGTTAGTGCTCATTTCCTCTAGTTCTGGCACACTATCCCATCACTCATCACTAGTGACCCTGGGTTTGTCCCTTTCCTCCTTTTAAATCAACTTTTAAATACTTCTGATGATGACTGTGTTATTCATCCACTTTTTTGCAAGATCTATTGAATGAGCATATAATTTCAAAGTTTACAGATGTTTAAAAGAAACAAAAAAATTTTAAAAAGAGAAATAGCGAGCAAGCTTTTTTCTTTTCTTGTGTGTGTGAATTCAGTTGTCCTCAAAATATTCTCATATTTACTTTAAGGTTTTTTTATGCTGCAGTGTTCCTGAAAAAAATCAAGTCAGTCATCATTCACAGCAATCAATGTATATGATTTAAACTCATATGCAGAATGCAGCACTCCTATTTCCAAAGAGATCCCAAATAAATGATTGTCATTCCTGTGACTGTGGAGATGTCACACAGAAAGTCCTTAGTCCTACCTTACAGTATAAATTCAATCATCTTTCTTGGTTTTGCCCTGACATGAGAGTATAATGATTACACTCACATTTTAGTCTAACCTGTCACTACCAATATTTATCCTGACATAAATGGTAAATACTTTGGCACCCAAAAAATTTTTGACTGGCCATTTTCCAGGGGGGAAAAAAAAGTATAGATCCCAACCTGAAGCATGCGGAGAAAAGAATGATAGCCCAGAAGAGCAAACTAAAAAATGCAGTAAGTTCTTGCCCAACTAGATAAATGTTTTTCCTAAATTTAAGTTTTTTGAATGTTCCTTGCTACATTCATCACTCTGCTATATATATAGAGCTGCCTTGCAATGAGGTTTACTTAGCTGGATGACCAGAAGGGTGCAGCCACCCTCAGTAAAGCTTCATATATCAAAAATTCTGGTGATGACTGCAGTAAAACTTGGAAATTCAGTTGAATATATTTTACGCATATATCATATGGTGACAACAAAAGTTCTTTTAAGGCATTGACATAAAAACAGAGAACACAAAAAATTATTAATCTTCAAACCAAGTAGTCAGTGCCTGGTATCACAGTAAATCCATTGTTTTCCAGAAATGCTCTTTGGCATTTCTGCACACACATTTGTCCTGCAGTTTGTGCATAGAATTAAACCTCGGCCAGTTCTACTGATCACATGGAGAACAAATGTAAAGTACATTTAAATGTATCCCCACCAGAAGCAGAGGAGGCCTAGTCAAATCAGCCTCTTATCCAACCAGTTATCCGCATTATCAGTTCACTTTTGTGTACAACTCTCTAAGTATTATATCCTGCTAGTCTTCCTTGATGGGTTCCTTGATGTAAATTTTTAGTCAGATCCATGAAGTTGATGTAGTTGATGAAAACAGAAATGGCTAGAAGGCAAATAAGATAGTAAAAGTACTGATTTATCTTTCTCATTCTTCATTAGATTACTACACAGTATCTAATCACAAAGAAAGCATGGAGTTATTACGAAGTTCTGTGCAAGGTTTAAAATATATCATGTGTTACGGTGTTTCTTTCCCTTTTTTTTTCTCTGACAGTGAAGTACAGAGAAATGACACATTTCTGACCCTGCAGGAATCCAGGAGATCAGGGAGGCAACTGAAGGCAACCTATGACATTAGCAAGATGAACTCTTTAGGCAGGAACTCTGTTAAATTGGAAGACAGTACTGTTTCTTTTAAGCATGTTCTTGATTTTAACAGATGTTCTTTAAATAATTGACAAACAACCTTTGAATTTGTATAATAAGGGAATGCATTCAAGCAGGAGGTATTGTGTTGGAAATTAATAGAAAATGTCATATGGTTCAGCATCTTACACAGTACAAGTCATGACAAACTGAAAATTCTTGCAGCCTGCCACAAAAACCAGGCAATAAGGAGAGATTTGAAATAATTACACTTATTTGATATTAAATACTACTTCACATTGTGTCTCTTGTCTGACAGCTAAGGTTCTGGGCTTCTGATTAAGGCCGCTAGAACAAGTCCATGGAATGTAGCTCCCTGGAAAAGAGAATTCCAAATTTACATTAATGTGTTAGCCAGGGGGATCTGCAGATCAGTCAGCATTATCATTCCAGACCAGCAAGAGTTGCAAGCACCTTGGCTACTTTTATTTTTACATGGTGATTTTCATTTAGTTAATAGAGTCACTAAACATTTACGTGGTTTCTGTTCTGCTGTTACCTTCTGACAGAGCCTAGAGAGAATTTAAAATTCCTGAGAAGGTTTTTTTGTCTGGACCTACTTAAAATATATTGAATTCAACAAAAAAAGCACATTAGGTATTGTTTCTTTCATTAACCTTACAGGCTAGAGAAGTTCTACTGTCTATATTCAGGCTCTAAAACATTGCAAAAATTTTGGAGACTTGACTTCAAGGATCATTCCTTTGTTAAAGTGTTTCCCCTCCTTAAAATGTAGCAAGCCCATAGTTTTCACTTCTTACATGAATCTTTTAAACATATAAGCCTTCTAAACATAGAAGCCTTCCTATTCCTTCTTCTAGGCAACGAATAATGAAGAAATAAGCAAAAGAAAGACTAGCTCCTTAGATCAAGGACTACTCCTCAATTCCTTTTGGAGTGGTTTAGTATATAATTGGTTTCATTTCTGACACTACGCTGACTAAAATGGATGCGTGGTTCTGGATTCAGGACCAGAATGTAAATATACATTTTTAGAAAACTGTCATAAATATTATTATATATCCCTGGGTTGAAGCTTCTTTGCTATTCTATTAGACTTATTGCCTCTGACTATCACCTCCTCTTGGAAAAAGCATTTTTGGAGGGGTAAGAATTTCAGGTGAATAGGAAATTATATTTATAGTTAGCATTGCTGATGAGTAACTGGTGCAGTGGCACTAATCATATTGCTAGAACACTGAATCACCTTTCTCTGTACCTCTCTCCATCCTTCAGCTGCTTTAATTATCTAAACAGCAAACACTCTGAATCACTCAGTCATAGGCAAGTAGGCATTTTAGGAATGCCCATATTAGTCTTCCTTATGTAGGGATTGCATTTACAGTAATAGATTCATTTGAGTCACAATCAAAAATGTAAAAAAGACTGTATGGATATAGCTGAGCATAATATTTCAAGAAAATGCAAACAGTATGAAAGATCAAGACAGTATCAAAATCAGAACTATTTGAAAACTAAACTGAACTTGTCAGATAAAGCAGTGACAGGCATCTTTAAAAGACCTGTGTTTAGATTATAAGAATTCTGATCAGTTAGCATTTGGAAGAAGTTCCTGAATTGTTCCTGATACAGTGACTCCAATAAGTAAAAAACAAGAATTGGAAGAGGTTACAAAGAAATAATAAAGAGATATAATGTGAAGGAAATACACTAAAACCTAGGTGGAGAAATGTAAACCTACACACACAAAAACACTAACGTACTCATTAATTCTTGTGAAGTCTTAGTGTAATATCAAACAGGATGAATGTAGTATATCAGTTATGAAGGAATTTCCAGGTCCAGTTTTCAAATACATTATATTTCTAAATATAACTTCGTAACTATATTTAGGCATCAACCATATATGTTGGTCACAAATTAGTACTGAGCAGCTAAAACATATATTTGAATACCTAAAAAAAACCCCAACACCTCCTCCCCACTTCCCAAGGAATACTGGAACATCAACAATAGAGAATTATAGGAATTCAATTTAATATAAAACATAAACAAAGTACAATCTGGATTTTACTAAATTATGCTTAAATAACACACAGCTGTTTGGAGCTTACATTAGAAGGTGTCAGTAAAAGCGTTGACTAAGAATATCTCACCCATCCTCATTCCTTCTAATTATCTTAAGGTCAATAAAAAAAAATAAAATAAAGAAAAAACATGAACATGAAGGAACACTATAACTTTTAAACATTAATAGAGTGTATTATACAAGAAGACATGTAAAAATGTATTAAAATGTTAATATATCGTAAGGTTTTACAAAAAAGAAACCTTAAGGCAAAACTAAGTATCATTGCTGATCTCGCTTAAAACCCAGCAGAAAAACTGACCTCACTCAAGCTGCCCCTCTTCCCCTTCCCCTTTCCAATAGCAGAGGAAATATTAGGACAGATCTCAAGTTGGAACCACAATTTTACTGAGAAAAAACTGACAATAAACACAACGTCAATAAAAGAGGGCACAAAAGAGACAGTGCTCTACCCACAAGAGGGTATTCACCACCCAACAAACAAAACCACTTCTGAGAGAGAGGGGCAGGAGAGAGGAAGAGCCTGGCAATGTTTTCTAGACAAAGGAAAATGCCGTCTGTCCCCACGCTGCCCATCACACAGCACCCGGGAGAAGAAAGGCAGCACGCCGGACAGGATTTCCCACTCACTTCCTCTTCCCAGTCCGAAAGCAGTGGAAACCAGGGACAGAACAAAAGCTGGACAGCTAGTTCGAGCAAGGAGTATCGCTGCCGAGCTGCTCGGTCTGCAGGGCTCGGCTCCCAGGCCAGCTCCCTCTCAGCAGCCCTGGGAGCGGGGCTGCTCCACCTGTGCTGGGCGGCTTTATCCCAGTGCTGGCCTGGCACAGACCCCCCACAAAAGGAGCCCGACAATAGATGGAGCCCCTTCCAGCCGCCCCCTGCTGAAACCACGGCCCCACTGTGACACGGGTGGTATGGAATTAGACAGTGCTAGAAATGCCCCTCCTCTTTCCCTCTGTACCCAGGACAACTGCAATAGCCCTACACATTTTGATATTACCAGAATGGTTTTCTGCGTTGGTTTTATTTTTCTCAAAGTCACAGACAGCATGAAAAGCCTCTACTGTGACATCTTTGAGGAACTTCACTTGGCTGAGAAAAATGTTTTTCCAGTGCAAAGGTTTCATCTTTGCATCTCTGCAAAAGTTCTTGAATTTATCTTGTGCATGATCAATAAGAGAAGAATTAAAAGACACTACCATTTCTAAACTGAATCAATTGTGTACTATTGCATTAAAGATTAGTCTCAATCTCATCTTAAATTGGTCCAGATATATCAATTTACAGTATATTTAATTTTATAAATGTTTCTCTAATTATGTATATTAATTCCAGTGAAGCAAATTTGTAAGCACCTAGAAAGCTGTGTCAGCAAGGGCATCATGTTCAATGTGTTTGAAAAAACAATATGTGACACATCTGGCTGAGTTACAATACCAATATCACTTAAAAGATCTTGAAGCAGTGGAGAACTCATAGCATCTTGTCACAGCCCCAAAAAAGGCATTAACAGCTTCATCTGGGGCCCTCAGCCACCCTTGCAAGACCTAGGGCATAATTTCATCTCAGCTTTGGGGCTATCACAGCTCCCCAGTCAATACTGCAGAAGTACCAGTCTGCAGCCCAGTCCTGGTCCTCTGGATATACCTCCCAGTACTGTGATTTGGCTTGCCTTGATTTCTCCTCCTCCTGCTCCCAGGTGAGACCTTGGAAGGACTCTGAACCTGGTTCATCACTTGTCCTACTGATGAACCTGTCACCTGTACTCAGCTCTGCTCCTGTGTTTGGCCCTTGGGGGATTTCCCCCCACCATCAGCAGGGAGATGTCCTGTGCAGAGCCAGCCTTGGCTCCCAGATTCCCATCCCTTCGGGTACAGCTGTCCCTCACTGCTCCCTGGCATTCCACTCTTAAAAAATCTTTACCTTCATGTAGTCTGAATTCCTCTAGTTTTGGATTTTTGATAACAGCTTTTGTTGTGCTGTAGCCAGCTAAGCTATCTTCTTTTCAGTTACAAGGAATTACAGATCCAATGGTTGTTTTTACTACTTCCCTTAGTAATAACGCAGAGGGAGATAAACAAAAATAGGTCACTTTTGTTCTCCTTATGTGTCTGTTTTTATTGAAAAAGAATGTCATGCTACAGATTTTGTGGTACAACCTGAAACAAAATGTTAGGAATGTTACTAAGAATTGAATATTGCTTATGGCTATAGATGAGTGAGCAGGATTGTTTGAGGACTTTCCTACAAAAACTTCTGAAAATTATTGTTTTACAATGACACTGTAAGGATGAAAAACACTGTTGGTTCTGCTACTGCTAAAGACAAAGGGAGTTAGTGACACACAAATGCTACTAACACTTTCGAGTGTGTATGTCTCGGTTTGAAAGACAAGTGTCTGCTAGAGAAGGCTGGGCCTCCCCTGAGAATTTAAACTCCCTCCCACCAAAGTATTATAATTTAGAAAATTAATGGACTCTCAGGCAGAGGTAGTAGGGGTAGGAATAACAGCCCTTTACTAGTATGTATAACTAAACAAAACAAACAACAACAACTACAGCATTAACGACAAAACAGAACCAGGAGCCTCGAAGGCTCTGCTTCACAAAAGCCCAGGGCAGTCTGATCTCGGTGTTTCTGCAGAGCCTCCGAGAGCAGAGCTGGAACAGTGGAAAATCCCGGTTGGTGGATGAGACAAATCAGCAGTTNTCAGTGCAAAAAAAACCCAAGCCCAGCTGCCCCCAGCCCCTCCCCTTTCTCTGCCCCCCAAAACTCACATTATCTTCCAACTTTTTGGCCACCTCTTTGTCCTGGCCAATCACCCATCGGTATGAGTAGTTTGTCTCCTAGCAACTTATGGGAAAAATTCTATAGGAAAATAAAAGAAACAAATCTAACCCCCAACACTGTACTAAGCCAGAAGCTAAAGTGTGGTGCTAGAGGGCACAGACTTGCTAGAAACATCACATTTTTGCATGAGGCATAGCAACATTAAACCAATGATTGTGAAAGTCCCAGCTTTGTGCAGACATTAAGAGCATTAAAAAAAACCCTTTGGAAACTATTTTACCTTCTTATATGGGAAGTATCCATTTCCATTTTTTTGCTAGGTTTCTGAAATCTTGAAATATTTAGATGACAACTTTATTAACTGAAATTCTAATTTTACTTAAGACAATTAAGATTGTCTTACAACTCTCTCTCTGATACTGAGCCCTTTGTTACAACCCAAAATAAGTCATGTATGTTCAGTACAAGAGATAAGGAACCACTCATAACTGAGCCATGCAGGCATAAAGTTGTGCTGTGGATTCACGAGTATTCCTCTGCAGTGCAACAATACAAGCGTGTTGCTCATGCAAGTGAGACCCCGAGTCCATAGGAGGTCCTTTATTTAATCAAATTATGATTTTTTTTTTCTGTAGAAAAGTTGCTATTCCTCTGAAGGGACTGTGGACTCCCAAATGTGGGACTGTGGGGAGACAGTGCAGACATGGACCAGCAGGCATGACACTACACCTGGCAGAAATAGCACTTAAGTTTTTGCAGGAGGGGTGAACACTCAAATGGACCAATTTGTCATACTACAAATCATATTAGGTGACAAATTTAAGAGGCGAGGAAGAGCATGTTAGGAAAAGCTATGCTGGAGACCTGTCTGCAGATCAGACAGCACAGAAGTGGTGACAGAATAATAAAAAAAAAAGTGATAAGAAATAGTAGTTTCACATTAAATTAAATAAATAGAAAGGAGAAAAAATCAGCAAGCTTCACTGTCGTTATCTGTAACTAAGGTTTCTGCTATGTATAACTATCAACATCACGAAGGTCATTCTGGAAAAAAGGCAGGAGAAAGGGGTCAGTGAACTGATAGCAAAAAGTTATTGTCATAGCATGCTAAGAAATGGTCATCGGCCTTTCTGATGCTTTATATTGCATTATTAACATAATTTAAAATAATTTGGGTAAATCATTTTACAAAATAATTTCTAAAAATTCTCTTTAATATATCCAGTAAGGACAGAACTCTTCTCTATTTGAACCCACTCATGGTAGGAATAGGAAATGCTCTGTTTATTTTAACCAGAGACACTGGTCAAATTCATACCTCCTTGAACTCAATAGTTATTTGGCATTATTTCTACTAAATCATCTGGTTTAATTGCTTAGAAGTTGTCAGAAAAGCCCTCTTGGTATATTTTTAAAACATAAATTGTATTTCAACTGACAGTTGATGTTAGTTTACATATAGTTTTTATTTTTTCCTCTGAAAAATTGTCTAGAGTATGGTAAAAATAGAGAAAAATTATCCCTTTCTCCCCTTCCTAACACTCCCTTTTATTACAATTGCCAGTCATCTTTATCTTTACATTATCTCATCCATTAATGCAATTAAGCCAAATTTGCAATATTTTTGGCTTGAAGTTTCCTATTCTTGACTTTAGAGAAGTGGAAAGATTTGATTGTTCAACCTTTTTCTTCTCTCTTTCCCCCTGCAAGCTATTTTATTTATATAGAAGTTATTAACTTCTACAAACTCTGTCTTACTTTTATCCATAGAAACTATTGGCTTTTACAAAAGCAGCATCTAAAATTAGAACACTTGGTTACATGACTACAGTCTGCAAATCAGATTAAAAACCACCATGTATATTTGCTGGTGACCATTAGTACTACCCTGCTGGTCAGATCATTGTGTATTTTTGCCTGTATTCACAGGGTGTCCCTTTAAAATAATAAAACAGAGAAATAAAATTATGAAAATTTGAAATTTTTGGTTTTTCAATATGACTTCACTTTGCTAATTATTTCCATGGAGAAAGAAAATATTTTAAGTGGTGGAAAGGTAGTGATAAACCTGTATTAAAAATGTATGTCAGAGATCCATTCTCTAATAAGTTCCTTGTATTATTTCTTTAGCAATAATGCAAGAATTCTTGATATACTGTAGATATTGTGAATTTCTTGTAAATAATGTGGTAAGTCAGAACTGATTAGATCTACTAACATGGCTTTACTTATTTTTCTTTTATTATTGATATAATTTGCCTGTAATTATAGAAAACAACCAAAATTATCAGTGTAAATAAACACGGAAATGTATATAAAGACTCAGAATTATTAAACTAATGCAAATTTTTAAAGTGCAGAAAATTTCAGGTATTTCAAAGGAGAAAATAAATAAGTACAATATTGTATTTAGCCAAAAATTTTCAAAAGATTGTCACACTAACAGTGTGGAATTTTCTGTTAAACACATGCAAACAATTTGATTTCAAATACAAAATGCAAAGTTATTTAAATTTGAGGACTGTCCTCTTTTAGTGCCCTCAGTAATGAATAGACTTCAGCAGAAGAAATTAATTGCTTTATTTGAGAGAAAAAGTGAGTTATCAGTTAATACCATTTTGTGAAGTTGCATCATAAGGTACAGCATTTTTGAGGATGGGGCTTCACACATAGAAATGCTTAACCATGGAGAACATTCATGTTAGGGGAGATTGTGGTACAGATTCACAGTATGTGTTTTAACATGAGAAATAAATGCTTTATCTGAATGCTTATGCTGCTGTTCTCCTTTTGATGACAGGTTTTACTGAAAAATTTCTTTCCCTTTTTTTTTTTTTTTTAGAGTTTAAAAACGATACAAACAACACCTACTTCAATGAAAATTGAAGCCAAGGTTTATGTTCCAGAAGATCAAACAGACCCCTTGGTGGCCAGTGCTATGAACCTTGATGTCACAGTTTGCATCTTGGGATTTGGCTTTGGTTTTAACAGTCTTGACATTTCTGACATCCAGTGACATTCAGCACAACTTCACTGAATTATGACAGAAACTAAACTCGAAACTATAACTGAAACTATGAGCACATGCCAATCATTTACCACCTTTTTTACTCATCCACCTTTACATGGATTTTGACAATAAAACAAGACTAGTGAGTATGGCCATAAACACCATTGTATTCTGTTTGCATGGCAAAGTTTTCGTAGTGGGGCTACAGGGATGGCTGCTGTTAAGGCTGCTGGAAGCTTCCCCCAGGTCTGACAGAGTCGATGCCAGCTCTGCTGGCCAAGACTGAGCCTGTCAGTGACAGTGTTAGCACCTCAGGAATAACGTGTTTAAGACAGGAAGGAAAAAGCTGTGGAACAACAGGGGTGAGAATATGTTAAAGAAACAGCTCTACACACACCAAGGTCGGTGATGAAGGAGGGGAAGGAGGTACTTCAGGTGGCAGAGCAGAGATTCCCCTGCAGCCCCTGAAGGATCCCACATTGGAACAGGCAGATGTGCCCAAAGGCTGCTGTGACCACGTGGGAAGCCCACGCTGTGCAGGCTCAGGGCAGGGATCTGCAGAATCGTGGAGAGAGGAGCCCATGCTGGAGCAGGTTTGCTGGCAGGATTTATGACCCCGTGAGGGACGCATGCTGGAGCGTCCTGTTTCTGAAGCATTGCATCTTGCGGAAGGGGATCATGCTGGGCCATTTTGTGAAGAACTGTGTCCCATGAGACCGACACCACACTGGAGCAGGGGAAGAGCATGAGTTGTCCTCCTCTTGAGGAGGAAGGAGCAGCAGAGAAAATGACTGGTGACCTCAGCCCCCTGTTAGAGCCCCATCCAGCCTGACCTCAGATATTTCCAAGGGTGAGGAATCCACAGTTTCCCCGGGCAACTTGGTCCAGTGTCTCACCACCTCACCATAAAAAAATGCCTCCTTGTGTCTTGTGGTGTTACATTTTTGTTAAACGGTATGTTCTGTTTCACCCCTCAAAAATGTGCGGTTCATTCCAAGCCTGTAACCCTCCCCTAATGTGTCATGTATCTGTAATCCCATTGGGCCAAGTGTCTTCCGCGCCCACTTTGAATCCCCCTGTTAAGCTGTGCCAAGGCGACGAGGAGCCTTTTTGTCCTCTTGGACCCTGGGCCCGGTGGTCCCCTCTCTCTCTTTGGCTCTTCCCCCCTCCTTCTTCCTCCCTCAGAGACCATGCTGGTCCCCGGGGTAGGACCCCCAATAACTGCTCATCTAATCAGCACCCTCAGAAGCCGTGTGGAGTCTCTTTGCCTGCCCACCACTGCCAGCGAACATACGGCATAAGAGGCCCCCGGAGGAAAAACCCAGGAGCGCAATGCAACAGTATCCAGTTTAAATCTATCCTTTCTGTTCAAACCTATAGTCCTTTATCCTGTTATACAGGTGTTGGTAAGAAGTCTCTCTGTCTTGCTTGTACTCTTCCTTTATATATTAAAGTCCTCTTTATTCAGACAGTGGCAACATAAACATAAATGCAAATAATATTTGGCTGTTTAGTCTAATGATCAGTCCAGTCGATGACAATTCCACAACACAGTTTTGCAGAGATCTGGTTCCAAGCTTACAGTTTTGATTCTTACTGTCTTCCATTATCCTCCACTTACACGCAGAGTAAAGAAGATTTATGTATCAGAAATTAATAGGTAAATAATTACCATAAGAGAAAAAATGTCTGATTAGCATAGCAAAGTTGGTCTTTAAGTTTTAAATTAAGAATGATTGGCTTAGAGTTCTCCATGAACAGAACAGAAGGTGGGTAGCTGAAAAACTCAAACAAAAGACTGGAGAAAAGATGATCAAGAAAGGACAAAAAGAACATAACAGAAAAATATTCTTAAGCTTAGCAGAGAAAGTTTTCATGCTTACACTTTAAGATAATAGAATTTATGGATAATAGGCTTGATTCTCAAGGACAGTGTTTATAGACGTAGTCTACACGTTGAGTTTCAAGAAGTCCATTTGCCTTATTTATTCTGAATGTTGAAAACTACATAAGAAGTATTCAAATATAATTTTTTGTACCTCATACACCTATAAATAAATAAGAAGCTTAGAAAAGTTATATCTTGCACCTAAAATTACTTGCATTTTAATTTATCTGGAAAAAATGATGCATAGACAAAATAGCAAAACCAAAAGAAATAGTCTACAGTGAAAATTCAGGAAGAATTGCACTTACAACTAATGAATAAATTAATTAGAAATAGTATCTCTGTTATTTCTCAGAATGTAGCATTATTATTATCTGTATTGTCCATGTCCCTCCACAATGCATTACAATTTAAATTTCCTAGCTAAATATTATTGTACTTGAAATTTTTGCTAAGATTGAGTAGGCTGACAAGTATTACATAGTAGTGATAAGCATTTTAGAGATGCAGGGTAAGCATTGTGTTCAGCAGTCAGATATCAAAACTAGAGTCTACAGAAGAGGGCTAATCCATCTTCTTGCACTAGCTAAATCCCACTGTTACTTCATTCCTCTCAGTGCAATGATTAATGCCTCTACTGTTTATCACATGCATCCAAATAATGATACAGACCTATAAACAAGTTATATGAGGGAACCTAGAGATGTCCTCTGCTCCATATAAATGTCTGTCTGTTTAGCTAATACATAACAGAGGGCAGTTTACTCCTGAATTGAAGCTGCTACTGAGAGCTTACAAATAATAATGCAGAAATCTGTTGTATATTTATTATATGTGCATGATAGATTTAAACCTCCTTTTTATGGACTTTGTTCTCTTCGTTCTCTGTGTTTGTTTGGGTATTTTTGATCTGTAATGGTTCTCTTTTTGGTGTTGGACAAAACATTGTGCTATCTCTTTCATCTCTCAGAAATGTGTTTGATTAATATCCAATTCACCATCCAGGATGATAGACTTATATATAATAGATATATTTAAATGATAACAAATATTTTACATACTAGAAATTATCACTATGACCATGGGAAAAAAGGCCTCAAAAATGTATTTTGTAAAATACATGTCCATGGCCTGATGTGGTCTGTAAATGCTGTCAAATATTTGTCTGTAATCTGACGAGTAAATGGAGTACAATATCATATATGTATATAGATATATCTATATCTATACATAGATATAGATATATAGATAGGTAGATAGGTAGATAGATAGATAGATAGATAGATAGATAGATAGATAGATAGATAGATAGATAGATAGATAGATAAATATATAGGCATAGATATGGATATAAATATTGCTATAGACATAGATGTAGATATATTGCAATTGTTAACTGTTGAACAAAGGAATAGTAATATGGGGGTGTGAGGGGAGGAAAGAAATCACTTAGACAATAATTAAGAGAACAGATAAAAGGAAGAGAGAAGAAAAAGTAATGGCATGCATTCAGAAAATCAAAGAAAGACTTTGGCGGTGTTTCTGCCCTTTTAAATCTAACCAACAACTGTGGTTCCAACAGCTTCCATTACTATTTTTTTAAATGCATTGATCAACATACATATGCTCCTTTGCCCTTTGTAAGCACCCTGTCACAAATTAACAAGACTTCCATGACAAAATATCCCTATGAGCAAAGTGACACTATTGTAGTAAAAAAAAAAAGGCTGAGTCTGTCTCTCTTGGACAAAACTGTTAGACGTCATTTATTCTCAAAAGCATATTTACCATTTTACATAAGATATTAAACTTTCATAGCATCTGGCAATAACACTTTAACAGAACCAGACTGCATAATTTACACCAGTTAACTACTGAATTTCATAAATTTTTTTCACCTTTATTCTCATTATGCTTCCTTCTCTCATATTTCATCCTGAAATTGTTAACTTGGGTTTTATGGTACTGGGGAGCGACATTCATCTTTATTTTCTTTCCTCCCATCCTTTTCTTTCTTACATTTATTTCTTTACCTTCCAAATTTACCTCCCACTTTTCTGTTCTTGTTGTGTGTGTCATTTATCAATTGCAAAATAATAACAAATAAATTATATCTTAAGTATAGAGATTTGTGTCCCTGACTTGCTGTTGCAAAGGCTTATGTTTTCGGTTTCATCACACAATAATATTCCTGAAGATTTATGTCTCTTACATATTACAGAAGAAGTCTGAATTGGGTTACTGGTGATGTCAGGCTGTTACTGATGTCCTCTCACATAGCTTCTTCTTCATAGACATTATACATGTCTAATGATGCCTGCACTGTTATGAATAATATGCTTAATCTCAATTTAAAGGATACTTGACCTCAACTTTGCCTTAATTATAATTATATTACATTACATTTTATTCGTTTATGCAGCACTTTTAGTATCAAACACTGAGAATGTGTTTCATTTTCAAAGGCTGTCCTTCCAGCATAAAGCTTCATTACTTTTACCTTGCCAATGGCTAGTAATTGCTTGATTAGTGATACTTTCTAACTGAGCTAGGAACTTTTGTCTTCAATTATTAAATATTCTATCACAAAGCCTCTTCAAGGACCACAGGTATAAATTACTTTAATAAATACACTGAAATGGATGAACACTCATGTATAAATATAAATATTTAAAGTTATTTGGTGAAATTCTGTACACAACAAGTGGTTGCATATATTAATAGATTTGTGTCCTGGTTTTGGCTGAGATAGTTTCTTCTCAGTAGCTAATAATGTGCTGTGTTTTGGAGTCAGTATGAGAATAATGTTAATAACACACTGATCTTTTGGTTACTGCTAGGCTTTGTTAATCCTAAATCAAGGATTTTAATGACTCATGCTCTGCCACACAAAAAAAGCTGTGAGGCAGCATTGCTGGGATAGGTGCCCAAAACTGGCCCAAGGGATATTCCATACCATAGGGCATCATGACCAGTATATAATCTGGGCACTTTATCTGGAAGAGGGGCTGATCAGGGTTTGGGACAGGGTCTGACATTGGTCAGTGGTTGGTGAGCAATTTTATTGTGCATCACTTGTTTTTTCTTGAGGGTTTTTTAAATTAAATTATTATTATTATTTAATATTATTTATTTTTATTATTAGATTTTATTTTGTTTCAGTCATTAAATTGTTCTTATCTCAATCTACAAGTTTTACTTTTGATTCCCCTCTCCATTCTACTGGGGGAAGGGTGTAAGCAAGCAGCTGCATGGTGATTAGTTGCCAACTGGCTTTCAACTACAACAATCCTTTTTGGTGCTCAATGTGAGGCACAAGGGGTTGAGGTGACAGATCTGAGTGTATTAAATAAAAGTTGTTATAAACATTTGTTGTATTGGTTCAATAGTTGCTGGTAATAATGATGATTCATTTGCTCTCACAGTTGTGTTTTAGCCCAGAGTTTTGTACTGTAATAGCAGTAGTATCTTACTCACAGTATGTGTTCCCTGTGGTAATGTTTATTGTCCTTGGGACCTGGGCTAAGCTTATCATTGAGGGGTATTTTGTAGTATTGGCTTATGAAATGCTGGTGCTGCTAAACCAGTAAACCAGTCTGGGGGGTGTGTTCAGTATTGCAAACACCTCAGTATTTTGGTACTTATCTACTGAATAATCTAATGGGAATGATTAATAATCATACTTATCACCTTTTCTCCTCAGAAAGACAACCTGTGGGGGAGATATATTTCTACATCTAACTTCTTTCCTTCTGTCTCCTTCAGGCTGATTACCATACTGCTTGAAAATTTTAAAGACTTTGAATATCCTTTGAACAGTCTTGAAACCCACTTGGCCTTTTTGATAGGAACCAGTATCTTGGTGCAAATATTTCAGGTCTTGTTTAAGGTCAGATAGTCAGCTAAGAATACAACCCAGAGATCTGCCCAAAGGGTGGATAGTTCTGAGTGTCGGGGTGTGTGAGACAGTATGGGCAAGTACCATGGGCAGTGGGCACCCCCAGTGTGCTTGCACCTTACCCCTGAACAAGTGCAACACTTGTAAAATATTTGAAAAGATGTGCTGTCAAGCTGGCACCCCAGAGAGAACCCAAATCACTACAAGGTATTGGGGCCTGACCCAGGCTTATCAAGTGATGTTCAATTCTGTTCAGTACCCTTGGGGAAGAAGAAGGTCTCTGGATAAGACAACACACACTGCAGCTACTCTAACGTTGAGACAGACAGTGCGGCTGCTCTAAACCCCAGTGACAGATGCTGCCACTGAACCAGAGAACCAACATGTGCCAGTGTCAGTTGCCCCTGTACAAAAGCAGAAGAAATGCACACAAGTCATACTGTAAAAAAGTTTTAGCAAAAGCAGTCAAGGAGGACAAGAAGGTCAGAGAGGGAGAAGATGAAGAAGCAGGGCAATCACAAGGGCCATTTTCAATGCCATTACCAAGGCCATTACAAGGGCCATCATAGGAACAGGAAGAAGAGACAGAAGTGATGGAAGTTATGAGTACAAAATGTTAGGATACAATTAGAAGAGATACCTGCCTGAATCAAGATGCAAACAAGACTAGTAAAGAAAGCAGAGATGAAAAAGAAATGGCAAAATATCAAAGAGGCAATAATTTGCAAGTTAGTATAAAAGCAGAGTTAACAATTCAAGGAAGTCTTCAACTCTAACAGAACTTATAATTTTGATTATACTCCTGCAATTCTTAACTATATATGCCAGGCACCCACCAAGGTTGATCTATCACTTCCCTCTGCAACTAGACAGGTGAGAGAAAATATAACAAAAGCTTCATGGGTTTAGACAAGGACTAAGAGAGACCACCCACCAAATACCATCATGGTCAAGGCAGAATCAGCTTTGGGATATTAATTGAATTTATTACTAACAAAATCAGATCATGATAATGAGAAATAACATAAATCTCAAAAACACCTTTCTACCACCTGTCCCTCCTTCCCATCTCTACCTCCTCCTCAGCAGCAGCACAGGGAAATGGAGAATAGAGCTTATGGTCAGTTCATCACACATTTTTCCTGCTGTTGCTCAGGAAAAAGTCTTCACTTCCATGCTCCAGCATGGAGTCACTCCCACAGGAGACAGTTCTCCATGAACTGTTCCAATGTGGATCACTCTTCTACAGGGTGCAGTCCTTCAGGAACAGGCTGCTCCAGCATGAATCCCCCATGGTGTCACAAGTCCTGCCAGGAAACCTGCCCCAGCACAGGCCCTTCTCTCCAAGATTCTGCAGATCTCTGCCAGGAGCCTGCTCCATCATGGGCCTCCCATGGATTCAAAACCCTCTCTCAGGTATCCACCTGCTCTGGCTTAGGCATCCCCCAGGGGCTGCAGGTGGATCTCTGCTCCACCTTGGACCTCCACGGGCTGCAGGGGCACGGCTGCCTCACCTTGGTCTTTACCATGGGCTGCAGAGGAATCTCAGCTCCAGTGCCTGGAACACTTCCTGCCCCTCCTTCCGCACTGACCTTGGTGTCTGCAGAGCTGTTCCTCTCACATGTTCTCACTCTGCTCTTCTCTGGCCAAAATAACATCTGCATAATAACTTTTATTTTTCTTGTTAAATAGATTATCACAGAGGCATTACCACCATTTCCACCACTTCTAATAGGCCCAATCTTGGACAGCAGCATATCTGTCTTGGAGTTGACTGGCACTGGCTGTGCTGGACATACAGGAAGCTTTCAGCATCTTCTCACAGAAGCC
>WAAE01002022.1:0-166646 GCA_013400495.1 Nicator chloris
GCTTTTATACTCTTTTCATTATACAACCACATGTTAATTATTAAACTGATACTGTTCTGTTATATACATTGATTCTACCTAAGCATGAATTACATTAAGTCCCCCAAACACTGCTTCTCATGATTCTTATCATTTCTCATGATTCTCATTATGATTAAACAATAAAACAATCATGACAGTTATCATATGATGATTACGCAGATGCAAAACAAAGCTCAGCTTCCATTCCAGAACCTACTGGCTCTGGTTCCCTTTCTAGGTCTAACTTTTCATTCCATTTCCAGGCCCAACCTTTTTCTGTTCCCCCCCTGGATCTATTCCCATGGTTTTAGAAGCATTTTAACCCTATGTTATCATCTCCACAGCAGAGGTCTTGGCATTTTGCTGAGGGAGCTCAGCGCCACTTGCCTCTCCCATGGACTGAGAGACATTCACAGAGCAGGCTGAGTTAATTCTCTGTCTTTTGAGGAAGTGCCACATCGAAGGCAGTTTTTCCACGTTGTTTGCAAACACGGATTTGCCATTGTGACAGATGTGAGGTGGGAAATGTGAAAAGGCTTCTGGGGGCTGTTTGTGTTGATGGTTTTGTTCTGTGCTCTTTCCCTGACGCGCCTTCCACACGGGGAGGAAGCATTAATTTGACAGAGGGGAGAAACACGTCATGTCACAGAGCAGCTACTGAATTCAAAATTACATGATGGCAAAGAAAACCGGCCCTCCTGTTGCCACAGTTACTGGGAATTTGCACTTTTGTTCTCCCTCCCTGAGAGTGGTCTGGAATGCATCTGTTGCTGTGGGCAGAAGCAGGAAACCTCCATCCAACCCAGATTCTCCTCCTATTGAATTAATATTCAAAGCTCCCACAGACTGCAGTGGGGTCACAAATAATCTATGAATGGGCAGGGCAGAGTAATTTGATGTTTCTGAGTGCTCAGATTTTGTCCTCCCTCTGTTTCCTTCTATTTCAGTTCTATTTGTTGCCACCATGTGTAGAGAGAGTATCACCTCACTAATGTCCCCAGAGTCCCTAAAAGTAAAAAATCCCACTGCTTTGTAAAGGCATTCCAAGATTCAAGACAATTTTTCCTTCTTGTTAAGTCATATCCAACACGCTACTGCAAATTCAAGAACTGATTTGCAAGTAGCTTACCCTACTCAAATTAAAAGTCCAATCATTCTTCAAGGCCCTATTGTAATGGAACTGATGGCTGTAGATAATTAAGTTTTCCTGTAGCACAGCAGAAAAAAAACCCAGTACAAATCAATGTGTTGCCTATCAAAAGCATATCATATTTCAGGTGGTACATTAAATGATGAAAGGTGTGTGTCTCTACATGCAGATTTTTGCCTCTGTTGAAGTGGGAATAGTGCACAATTGAAGGCAAAAAGTACAGATATACAGGCAGGCTTTATAATATATATTAAAAAATTAAGCAGTTTAAAAAGAAATAGCCTTCAATCTTCACCTTCAGAGCATTGCTGTGGTGCCTCAGTGATCTTTGGAAATGTTCATTAACTTCTGAGTTCACTGCCTGGAAGGAATCAATGACAGCCCAACCTTTTGGTGGACTACAGGTTTTGTCTCACTCTTTCAACCAGTGTTAACTTTGAACATCACCATAACTAGGAAGAGACTGCATTTAATCACAGGTTTATGAGAGTCTTCCCTGGAAAAAAAATTACTTTGAGACAAGGAAGAAGTTTTCAGCAGAAAAAGCAAAATTTCAGAAGAGATTGGTACCTCTTAGACCATTACAGCTTTTGGAAAATCTGTGCCTTTCATGGAAACACTTCCTGCTTCTGCACATGAGGCCACAAATGAGAACAGGAGAGATGGTAGTTTAAATAGGAGAAGGGAGGAGTTTTACAACTCTGGAAATAGAAGCCTCAGTGATTTCAACCCAAGCAGGGCTTTATTCCAAAGACCTCCAATAGTGGTTTGGCTCTATCATGTAACAGGGAAAAAAGCATGACCACCTGTCCCTAAAAGTCCAGGCACTTTGGGATTTATCCATCCAATTCCTGTTGACTTGGCTTCCTTTTGCACAGTCAATTTATGCACCCCAAGAAGACTGTGTTGATTTCAGTGAGGTTTTGTACAAAATACCCACCACTGACTTGAATGAAAGCTGTCACTAAATTCTGTGCAACCCTTGGGGCAAGTTAGTGATGTGGAGATGTTGGCTAGAGAGAGCTTTGTGTACAGATCTAATCATGATACCAAGATAAAACAACACCAACCTCAACTGGTACTTTGTTCAATTTTGTGTACAGATCTAATCATGATACCAAGATAAAACAACACCAACCTCAACTGGTACTTTGTTCAATTTGTACATTTAGCAATTTCAGGTGTCACCCCGCCCAGTGGCCTCCAAATCTTTTGTTTGGTGCACTGACAAGCAAGTGACTTAATACCTTCAGCCTGAAATAAAATATCATGGTGCCCTGGGATAATGTCTAAGGTAGGAAGGATTCCCAAAGACTGGATTAATAGCTAAAATGTCAGGGTGGCCTAAAATACTCTTGCTCCATCTTCTGCAATGAAATTTAATGGGCGAGAGCACAGCTGGGGAATTAACATGGAAGATGCAGAGGGGAAAATGAGAGAGTGGATATTTAAAACATATCTATTTTACATCCAGTCTTGACCCTCACTGCCATAAAACCCCTGGCTTCTTCCTGTATGAGCAAAAAAATGCTGTTCTGAGTTAATTTCTTTTTAGCAGAGCATACTTGAACTTGTCTGTCGAGAGCAAATTAGTTCATCCTGTATTATTCTAGTTTCATCCACAGAATCTCTCCTCAGGTATTTTACACACACATGGAAGGACATGGACAACCACCCCACAATGGGCAGGTACAGATATTGTCAAAAAGCAATTTAAAAAACCCCACAGGGCACTTGCATGGAATTTAAGATCATCTAAACAAAAGTTCTGAGAGGCACAGGCTGGAAAATGAAACCTTTATTAATTTAATTCCTGTAATCCCAGTTGGTGGCTTGAGAAAGGCATCACAGAACGTGGTTGCATTTTGCTGTCCATATTCAAATACAAGGAAATCAGTGCCAGTCTTGTGAAATGATTTATTATCTGTCAACACCTCATCTAGAGAGGAAGAAAGCACAATCTCTTCTACTTCTATCATTGTCCACTGATGTGGAAAATAATCATCTGGTGACCAAGAAGAGATCAGCTGCAGTGCCAACAATTTGTGGGCATTTCACAAGGCCACCTGACAGGTGCTTCATGAGTTCAGTAACTGGGATAGAGCTGTTCTCTTTCACCTGGAGACAGAGGGACAAAAGAAGGGATTTTTGGTGTGCACTGTGCCACCAGCTTGTTCTAGGGGAAAGAAATCCATGTATTATTGTGCAGAGGCTCCAACACAAGGTTTGCCTGGGCAGGAGTGACAGCAGCTCCCAGCTGTGTGCTGTGCCCAGGAGAAAACTGTCCCAGTGGCATTTTCCTGCCTTGTCATCTTTTGAAGCAGCTCATACGCTGCTCTTAAGATAAATGCCAGAGTTTGAGGACACCTCATGAAAGGTCTTTGTAAGTGACAAGTCAGCTTTGTTTTTGTTGTGTGGTTCCTCACAGAGAAGCTCAGGTTGCAAAATGCAGCATGGGTTTGTGATGTCGAGCTTGAGTCTATAATTAGGATGCTGCCTAGAAAAAGCTTCTAGGACATTAGTTCTCACATTAGGCTGAATCACTCCTACAGTCCTCAGGCAAAAATTGGACTGAAACTCCTGGGGATTCTGCCTGGGTGAGGACTTGGGCCCCAGCTGGTTTCATCCAAGGTCAATAACAAAACCTGCTAATGCCAGCACTCGAGGAGGTTCCCAGTGTGAGGTCTTGGAGCACAGAGGCCTCTCAGTGCTCACACATGACTTCAGTATTGTGTAACTGGCACCCACCAAAGGCAGAGTGTGAGGTGTCTGGGGGCTGAGATCACTCACAGCACTGAGCACTGCACTGAGTGCTGTGTGCCCAGTGCAGAATTCACTGCCCGAAATGCAGCTGGCTCTGGCATTAATTCGACCCACTGCCATTACAAGCATGTGGTTTCCATAACTATACTGAAACAAATGTGTGATCAGATGCAGGTAAACTCTGATATCCTAAAAAGGAAAAGCTATATATATCAGAAGGAAAAAAAACCCCAATAGAGTATTTGTGAGGCCTTATAGTGACCCTGCAGGTAGCTGTGGCAGCAGAGTACACAGGGCAATGATCTTCAGTGATATAAGTGAAAGTAAAGCTGCCATTTCCAAGCATCATTTTCATTGTATAATTTCTGTGCAGCTCAAGTAACAGAAATAAAAAGATCATTTAGGGTGATTCTTCTTCCACCTTTCCAGCAATGTCAGCAAAACTATGATGTCAACATCTGACTTTTTCCTATTGGAATAAAATCAAAACTGAGAGTAGATTTTCTTCCTGACTTTCTTCGTATGTTGCTTTCTTTTTTTTTTTTTATTGTGAGTGAAAAAACAAGGAAGCAGTAGATCCTTATCCTTGTTTGTTTTGTTTTTCTCCCTTTCCAAGAGGAAATACTTGGGGAAAAAAAGTTAGTCTTCTCAACAAAGTGGAATTTAAAACTTGGAGGTTTAAATTATGCTTTAAAATGCTTCAGCTACAACATTGATGCTTGAAATATGTGTATGCAGGGTGATATTTGGAGAGATATTTGAAATCCTGTTCTGGACTCTTTTGTCCAATTAAAAAAAAAAAGACACAGGAAAGCTAAATGATGTTCTCAGGATCACCCACCCCCACAGTGCCAGTGGCACAGGCTCACACCATTTTCTACCCTCTAGAGCAGAATGAGCAGAATTTTGAGCCTGGATTGCATCACATAAGGCATTTCCAAGTTTGATCAGGGTGGGTTTGAACTATTTTCCTTCTCTGGCAATTCACAGTAATCATGCTCATCATTTTAAGAAACACAGTTTTCTTGCTCCCCTGAATGTATGGATGGTTCACTCCGTGTAAGTGAATCAAAAGGTCTGGTTTTTGTTAGAAATATAATTTAATAACCCAGCCTTTAGCAAAAGCAGCTTTTAGGTTCATTGTCCTGTAGATTTCACAACTTCCCAGTTTTTCTTTCTTTCTGTCTCAAAGGAGGCTTTGAACATAAAACAAAGAGCAAGCAACCATTTGAAAACCTTCTTCCCCTTCCTTCTCTGCTGATGAGTTACTGCTGTGGTTGGTAAATCCCACCTAAGCCCAGAAGATGTTAAAGCAGTTTAGCTCAAGCCTGCATTTTCTGTCAAAGCACAGTGTGCAGAAGACAATGTTCCCTTTGTCTGAGCAGAGAGCAGAAGAAGAAGCTGCTGGTATTCAGGACAAAGCTGCAGCCAATGTAACAACCTATAATTCAGCAGTAATTTGTTCCAACAGAGCATCAGAAGGCCTGATGTAATTTGGTGAAGAGGGATAAGTGTGTCTAGGAATGAGGAAAATTCCCCCATTTGAGGAAGGTGGGCTAAGTTCAGGCATGTGCCTGACTCCATCAGCCAGCTGCTTGAGGGAGATCTGGTGGATGGTGACAGCTCTGGGATAAACAGCTGATCTAAGAGGGTCACTGTGGTGAGCACCAAATCTCTGTGCCACTTCTGCATGGGAGAACGGAGACCAAACTCCAAAACTGTGCTCATTTTTGCCCCCAGGCTCATTTTTTTCTTCTTGCTCCCTTGCAGGCATCAAAGGTTACAGCAATTAGATAAGCTGCCAGGTTACTGTAGTTTACATCTTGGGGAAAAAACCTCTTCCCCTCTCACTGAAAAAGTTGTGTGGTGGTCTGCATGTGCTCTTGCTCTCTTGCAGCTGAGAATTTGGCTTTTCTTGTTCAGCTCACAGATCCTTCCAGTTCCTCCCTTCCCTGGTTCTTGTGTCCTGAAGCACAAACAACTTTATACTGAGAACTGCTGGAGCAGTGGTGTGAGAGCAGCTGCAGCACACAGAGACTGACATTAATGCTGGCAGGGCACTGAGTTTATCCACTGTAAAAGCTATTTCCCCAACAAAGACTGGCTGGTGAGAGAACACCTCTGCTTTTCCTGCTAGAAGAGAGACTTGTGTTGATGTTGATGTAGGAATTCTCTTATAGCACCGGTTTGTTACATAGCAATATCTGTGAAGGTGAGGCTTTAGAGGGAATCCGTTGTTTATATAGCTGGGGAAGACACCTTTGTGCAAATAAATTAATCTCTCTCTGCCCTGTTGGCAAGTGTTTCTTGAAGCTGTCAAGATTAATCCATTGACACTGGTTCTGCTCCTCAAGAGAGGACATTAGTCTGTGAGAAAGCTGCCTTTGCCATACCTTCTGATAGTTTGCTTTATTTCCCATTGTTAGACAGGCATAGAAAGCATTTGGTACCACCATCTCCACAGAAAATTTTTGGAAGAAATGCCACAAACCCCCAAGCTGAGAATTCATCGAGCAAGACCATTTTTTATTTCATTTTTGAAGCAGATGGCCAAAGTGTGCTCTTAAATCTTTGCAAGGACATTTGCAAAGTGGCTTTAAAAACTATGGAGTACTCAGCAGTTCCTGCTGAAGTCAGTGAGGATGGCCCATGGTCACTGTTTTAAAGTGAGTTACCATTGCAGATGTAGTCTCAAGAGCCTCTTCACTGAGAAGAGAGCACTGGTGAGCAGGGCTGATGGCTGAAATCCTGAGCACTGTTCTGATGTGGTATGAAGAACTGTCAGGAGAGAGGCTGTGGTGTTCAGGAGCAGTAGCTGAGGGACACGAAGCATGTGTTTTGAGTTAGAGACAACTGCAGGGGATGAGAACCAGTTTTATTACAGTAATGTCAGCCAAGATCAAAGCCACAGTGTGTCTGGCACTGTATATACAGAAATTAGAAGTCTGTTGTGTGTATTTCCTTTCCACAGGAAATCAAAACTAGTGAAGATGAGGTTCAGCTGACTAAACACATTAATCCACTGCCAATTTAGACACCTCATCACACCCAGGACCTTCATTGTGACCTGACAGGTCAAGTGTGGCAGCTGAGGCTTGCACTCTTGCAGTGTGATAGTTGGAAGGAATATCCCAAAGGGGGTGTCAGAAATGTCATCCAGTGCCTCAGGAAAGGCAACTGAGTGTGGTTAGTGCAAAGACGTGTAGGAAAAGTTTAGTGCAAGAAGAACCTTCAATACTGACCCTGTAAGCTGAATGTCTTAAAAGAGCGTGATGGAAGCAGCTGTAACAGAAATTGTTCTGGTATGATGATTTTCTTCCTCCTTGTCTAAGTGTGTGCTCATCATGACCTATCTCTTTGTCCTCCCTTATGTATTTTATGTTATAGCTCGAAGATTCCTGTGCAGAGAGGTAAATGCTGAAGCCCAGAGCAGGAGCTGTGTTTGGGAAGGGCTCGGGGCAGGAAGTCTGGAAGAGCCCAGGACAGACTGAGGGATGCAGGAGGGGCATCAGCAGGGCATCCCAAGGAAATTCCCACTCCCTCCACCTCGCCCAGCCCTGGCTGCAAGGCAGCTTGAGTAGCTCCCTGCTTGCTTAGGTCAATTCACGGGCAAGCACACGGGAAGACAAAGATAAAAGCATTTTGTTTTAAACACAAGAGGGGTTAGAAGGTGACCCTGCTGTTGTGCAGGCAGTGCAGTGGAGCTTGCAGTGAGCTGATGGCAGATGAGAGGACGTTCCTGAGGCTCAGGGACAGGGACCCTTGGTGACATTACACAGCTCAACTGGCACGTGTGAAACCCGACTGGCAGCCAGTGCTGAGCAGCTGAGGAGAACCCACAGCTGTGAATGGCACCCAGCCCTTTGCAGGGCCTTGGGAAGCCTGGGAAGCTTGCAGCAGGACCCTCACTCTGTGCCTGCTGCCTTCTGCTCGTTGGGTGAGACTCCCCATCCACTCAGTGCAGTCTGCCAATGGGATAAAAATCTCTGCTTGTGTTTGCTGCTGGGGGGAAAAGCAGGTCTCTCCACACCAGTTATCTCACAGACAGCATCCAGCCTGGAGAGGTGGCGGGGGAAGGAAGATGCTTCCAACTGAGGAACTGAACTGAAAATAGCTGTGGCACTCGGTCTGCCTGCTGATTGCAGCAGCTCTTCAGTTAGCAGGGTTGTGGAGACAACAGATCAGAGATCTGGCCTTTCAGATCTTGAGGCCTCAATTCAAGTTCAGCTTCAGTGCCCGCAGGTGTTTGATGGGCTGCTCACCTCCTCATGCCCATTTACAAAGTTCACAAATCACAGCAGAATGTATCCCTCTTCTCCTTTTCCACTTGGGGAGGGGCTGCTCAGACATGTCCCTCTGGGTTCAAACTACAGAGGAATTGTAGTGAACCCAAGGGTTGGGGTCCCTTCAGACCAGCATGAGGATCTTCCCAACCACACCAAAATCCCCAGTCTGAACCAGCAGAAGGGTTTAGCATCAGAGCAGGGATGCAGAGGCAGAGCTGCTGGATCCTCACAGACGTGCAGATCAAAACATGAGTGTATTGTGTGGCTGTTTGAAGAGCCAGGAGCAGAATAACAGGGCTGTGCCAGGTCACAAATGACTTGTTTGAAGGCAGCTGTGTGAGGGAAGCTTGCATAACACCTGCCCACACTGAACTTAACTCAAGCTGTTGTTATCAGTGCCTCGCTCTCCTGCGTGCTGCAAGTATTTGCAAACCAGGAGTCTGTTATTTCAAGGCCACTATAAAATGCCTGTTTCTTTGGCTCAGGGTAATTAGCCTATTCTCAATGCCCTGCTCAAGGAGTAGAAAAGCTTTAATCATATGTTTGACAACCTGACTTTAGGGGCAAGGCTCTTTAGCTTCAATTTTTGCTTTTCTCCTGGCTGCACAGTAATACACAGCCTGCCCAGCTAGCATGTCTCATGCTTCTGACTCATGTGAGATTGTGATAATAGTGTCTAGTATCAGACTAGTCATTATGTTAGTAAAGGTGTCTGAAAGAGCACCACATGCAGGAGCAGCACACAAAATCAGAAGCATTTTATTTACTAGGCACAGAAGAAATGTAACAGACCAGGCTTTCAGAACAGAGCTTTATGCACATTTGGGAATAGGAGAGCTCCATTTCAGGTCACGAGGCTGAATGGAATCTGTTCAGGTGCAAGAATACAACTCCAAGGGGCTTCCACAGAGCCCTGGCTCTGCAGAGGCCTAAACCTCATGTATGTGCTGCTGTATCTGTTGGTCAGTGAACTGAATTCCTTGATTGTTTGCCATCAAGGCAAGCACCATCCCTGAGCCTTCTCACACATCCCACGTGAGTCCTGCTGTTAGAAAATGCCTCCACTTGCTGAGAACTCCTCTCAGGCACTGTCTGTTCAGATGGACAGGGCCTTGCTGCTGTCTTTTCTTTGTAGGATTAAAGCTTAAATATTTTAAACACTACTCCTAAATTGGGTTTTCCCAAATGCAGGGAGCACACACTACTCTTCCAGCTTGCAGAGTGGTACTTCAGATGAAAATTCTCAGTCACTTCTTCTTTCCTACCATCTCTGCCTGTGTCCCAGCCACTGCCCAGTTGTTCTGCCTGTCCTTTGAAATAATACAGCCCAGTTTTTCCCTCACATTCACTTTTCTTTGGTTTTTTTGTTTGGTTTTTCTGCCAACAAGAGCCAGCCTCCTGGAGAACAGTTTCCTCCTTCTGTACCAGAGAAGATATACCTTCTCATTGGCACAATTCCTGCCTGAAGTCCCTGGTTGTAGGGCTGTGCAAGCTTCTTCTGGGGAAAATGTCCATTGTGAGCTACCAGGACATGATTTCCCACCCACTGCACCACCTAAACAGTCCCTGCTATCCCAGCCTATCCTCTCATGTGCTCCAGATCACAAATTGCAGGCCACTCACCAAGGTCTCAGGCATCACCCACCCTGAAATGGCTTTTGACAGGCAAGAATGTCATAAACCAGCCAGAGCTGCATCTCGGTCACTTTGGAGCTTAGCAGTCCAGGTGTACAGCAGACACCTGGACTCCCTGGGGACCTTCTGATGACCTCAGCAGATCACCTTGGAAGCAGCTTTTGTCATTTTCTCTGCTTGCCCCAGACTCTGCAGGGAAGATGGATCCACAGGCTGTGCACTGAAGGAGCAGAAATGCAGGTAGAGATCCTGATCAGAGTTACCACCCCATCGTGCAGGTGTATATTGGTGTGGGTGGGCAGATGCACAGGAGCTGCAGAAAGCAGCACATGGGCTGCTTTAAAACCACATTTGTGCTTAAAACCTATGTCCTGTCTATTTTCATTCATAACAATGCCAGTGAGAAATATTAATAACTTCATGATTATCAGAGGCACAAAAAGCAGGGGGGATTTTAGTTGTTTTTACTGTCTTGAGGGCACTTTCTTTGTTGTTAGTTATTCTGTTCATGATCAGTGTTTGTATCACTTCCCAACACATTTTTTACAGTGTTTGCAGCTCTCACACCCCCATTTCTAAGGCACCTGCAAGACCAGCCTGCAGTAATGGAATCCTGATTTTCTAGTGAGATGGTCCTGCTTTTTGTGCCCACATATGATTTCGTGGAGTTGTTTCAGGAGCATTTGATGGCACTGCTGCCTGTCCTAAATTCCTCTGCTAAAAATCGTAAAGGATGAGGGAGAAGATCTGCAGAACTCTTACAACTGTGCTGGTGTGGTTTGTTCACAAAATGCTGTTGAGGAGTCAGATCCTCTGTAGTTTTGCCTTTCCTTCATTTTGCCTGTCCATCCTTGAATTGCTTCAGAATTCTGTGGGGAACCAGGGAGGTTGCTAAAAAGCCTTGTACTGGCACAAGGAACAGGATGATCCACATCCTGGCAAAGAAATGCCTTGCACTTTGGCCCCTTAGCTGTTGATCCCAGCAAGGCAAAGGATGCAGGTCGTTTATCAGACAATGAAATGCGTTTGGGAGGTCAGGGGAGGATCCAGATTCAGCAGAGAGACATCTTTCAAGGTGTGTTCTGGTAGCACCTCTGTCACCCTGGGACCCAGCCCATCTGTCCTCCTTCAGCCACAGGGACTGGGAGAGTTCCTTGCATTGCCCTTGCAGCAGATTCTCTGCATGGAGTGGGCTCCCACAGCAGACTCAGGTGTTTGCTCAGCAGCACAGGCAGCTGGCCAGGGACACTGCCCCTCCTGCCCTTTTCAGCTGAGAGTCAGACTCCTTTCTGCAGATCTACTTTTGGGTGAGTCCCACGCCCACGAGGTATTTTGAGATAGCACAGGTCATTCAAAGAAATGTCTGTCCTTCAGGCAGGAAGTGTAAAGAGATTTTAAGTGCTTCCTTTCAAATCCAGAACAGGACAGGTGTGACACTGGCAGAGGCTGTCACCTGGCAGGGCCAGGAGTCTGACTGCCTGTCACTTGGTCCTCTGTGCAATGTGCATTCCCCTCACTGGCTGTAATGAACAAATATTTATGGAATGCAGCACATTACTGTCAATATTGCCATAAAAAGAAGGGAAATGGCAGCTGTTCAAACTAGCTGAGGAGCCTGTTACAGTAAAACAAACCCCAGGAATTAGTAGCAAGGTAATGCATTTATAGGTGTGAAGTAATCTGCATGTGGTAATGACAGGTCTGTTAATCGATTAATACAATTGTAAACAATTAATACATTTCACTCTCTCTCCTGTCCCCCTTCTGTAAGGTACAAATTTCTGGAGCCCATAGCTATACCCCCTCAGCATGTGTATGGACAGATGGTGACCCTCTGGAAGGGGAGAAGGACGAGTGAAAACACGGCTTGACAAATAAAATATATACTTTGCAATTTGTATAGTAAACCAGATAATCTGTCTGTGAATGGAACATTTGATGATACAATACTCCATCTCAGTGCTGGCAGTGCTCCCCCTGTGTGCTGCTCCACCCAGCAGAGCAGGGTTACACTGCACCAGCCCCTGTGCTGCACTCAGTGCCCAGCCTGGGCTCCTGTCATCACAGGTCTTGTCACTACACACTGCCTCTGCTGCCTTTCCTGGATGGAAAGTTGTTTTTCCCAAAGGCCTTTTCCTGTTTAACTGAAGTGGGTGCAAGTGGCAATTACTCCATGGCTCTTTGTGACTGTCCTTGTGCTCTGTGGCTGACCTTCAGTGAGAGTGTGAATCCACCTCGCTGTCCTCACAATTGCATTCATCTCTGCACCATCCAAAATTAGGTTATGCAGAGTGTCTGTGTTTACTGTCATATGGTGTGTAATGCTGTCCGTTGTGAGTCTTGGTCTCTGAGCCCTTAGAAAATACTTTTCCAACTACTTTCACAGTTTTTCTGGGTATTTTTTCTGTGCTAGATTTATTGACACGTTGTCTAAGTTTGGGAGGCACGCAGCCACCAAGATCCTACACATAGTTCAAGTTCCCTTTCTTCTTCTCCTGTAAAAGCTTTTCTGTCACAGAGCTCCTTTCCAAAGCAGAAAACACTCAAGAATTCCCCAGTCACATCTACTATATTTTCCAGACAAAAATCAGAACATCCATGGAAAACTGATGTCTTACCTCTGCAGTTTATCTTCTGGATGCTGCTTGCATTTAAGAGCACAGCCACTGATTGTTCCCAAGGCGCTGCATGCATGGAGCAGAATGAAAGCTGTATCTTATTTAAACTAATGAATAAGATGAATGAGTGCAGAATTTTCAAAACAGCCAGAAGAGGAAAGCTGGGCAATAGTCACATATTAATTAAAATGAGAGCTCTCCACCAAAAAAAATACAAGTCAATTGATATTCTGACAGCTGCCCATAGACTCATTCATGAAATGATGGGCATGAAAAGCACCAGGGGAGGCAGGGTTTTACTGGAGACAGAGTCATTCACTTGATGCACACACTGCTAAAGGAAGCAGCCTGGGTATTGCAATTTATTCTTGTCGTGCTTGATGGGAAAAGAAATCTTAAATCCCAGCTGGAGAATTCACAGGACTGCTTTGCTCTTTAGATTTGCTTTACAGTTGTGCAGAGGCCCTCTTGGGAGACATTAGCATCAGTAATAACTGTAGGACCTAGCAGTTATTGTGATGTGTTTCATCTGCACCTCCCAGAGAGGCTGGCAAGGTGAGTGCAGAATTACAACCCCCCTGGCTTGCAGAGAAACTGAACAGGTGTGAACAAAAGCTTGGCCACATGGCCAAGGTGACTCAATGAAGTGAAATGGTGGGCAAGTGACTTGAGGCCCCTCTGACATCAAATGCCACTGTGGGCAAAAGGGGTTGTTTTGACCCATTTTTTGCAAAGTAATTCATTACCAGTAGATGTTGGCAGATTGGAGAAATCAGAGTCTGAGTGAGCCTATTACAAAAGTCAATCAAAAGTATTGTTTTGTTTCTAAATCTGAAAACCCACTACAAGGCTCTTTCCCTATGAGCACCACTGGATAGCTGTTTCAGGGCAGGTACCTAACCCAAGGATGCAAAGGAAATGTCTTTGTTAACCTGTCCATGCAGCTGAGGGTCACATCAGCATGGCATTCAGAAAACCTGTGTTGGGAATCTGTCTGCCTCTGTAGCATAACTCAAACAGCTGAATCAGAGAGGGGAAGTCAGACAATGTCAACAGCCTCCACCATACCCAGTTTTATAGTTAATGCCCAGATCTGCAAAGTCATGTAGCAACAGGTCCCATTAAAATCTGTGAAAAGTTTGTTTTGTCTGTGTTTCTGGAATTGGGCACCCTTTGCCCAAGCATGACTGCCTCTGAGTCTTAAAATGTCACAGTATTAAAGTGAGATTCAGCAAGAAGTGTGACAGCATTATATAATCCACAGAAATAAATCTGAATATTAAAATTACTTCCACTGCCAAGATGACAAGCATTTCATAAATGCAAGATGCAACAGTGGAAATGATATTTCTGAACCAGGAAGCAAATATTGTTCTCCAAGTGTGTGAAGGAAAAATTGTCTCAGGACTGCACAGAAGGGTATTTGCTTGTGCCAGCTTTCTGTTTCAGTGGTTGGCTGAAACTTTTGGCAGCCTTCCATCCAATAATTCATTGCATGCCCATGGGGCATCTCAAGGGAGGAGGGACATATGTTAGTGCAAGAGCAGAGCTGGTATCAGTGCTCGATGCCAGTGACATGGAACAGAGGCTCTCAAAGGGTCCTGCACATCTGTCTAGTCAGCCACAGACTGCAGGCTCTGCTCTTATTTTTCTCTGTCTGTCAGCTCTCAGAGCTGGAATTAACACAACACGAAGCATGTTTCAGGTTTGTTTTTAAGGAAGCTGCTGTACAGCTTTTGTTGCTGCTTTAACTGCTGCAGGAATGGCATGTGAGCCATGTGAAATTGGAGTTCAGGTAGTCCAGGAGAAAAAGCCAGCTTTCAGTGATGAGCCACACTGTGGCAAGATGTAAGAAATGCAAAGGCTTCAGAAGGAACTGGAGAGAGAATATCAAACCTATTGGTCCTTGTGATTTGCACTCTGTTGAAACCATGAGATACTTGCCTGTCTTTAAAAAGTTGTTTCACTTCCCTTTAAAAAAATTGCCATCCATGCTACCTAGAGAATATGTAACTAGTGGGAGATTTCATCAACTCCAGTGGGTTATGGATACAGTGGTAAATCTAAAAAAAGGAGATTCCCATGCAAGCAAAGACACCAGGATTTGTATCAGCCTTTGCACATTTTTTGCCTTTGTCTCAACTCCCACAATTACAGGGAGGAAATGGCCATTGAGATGGCATTGTCTCTATGCCATGGTCCTAAACACAACTCTGGTCTGGACTTGAGCCCACCATTTGGAAAAAACATCTCCTCCTGATTAAAACATTCCTGTGGTGGATTTACCACCAGCATTCTTGGTACATGGCTCCAGTAATTAATTACCAGGACTGCAAAAAATGCCTGCCTTGTTTCTAGACTGGAGCCAGGGTGTGGGCACGGGGTCTGGCTTCTCTGAGAACTGAGTCAGATCAGAAAGCCATCTGGGCTATATTTGGTCTATTTCCTCTCATATTCAGCCCCAGTTCATGCACAACTCTTGTGCAGCACCTTCTGTTCCCTGGTTTTGGTGACTGGCCTGGATGAACCTGGCAGCACTGCACACCTGAGTATCCCGTGGTGTGAGGTGCCAGGTAAAGTGACTGTGCTCCTGAGAGCACATGGCACTGGGGAACCCAGCCCTGATGTCCCCTCTGTCCTGACCTTTATCCTCCAGACCATCATTCCTCCAATTCTTCACACCATCCTGCTGCTTTTGATTGTCCTTGACATTTTCCATCGGTGCAGTGTAATCAGCTCCTGTGAGGTGGTGCCAGCAAAGAGATCCACGGGGTCTCTTCAGCCCATGGACCACTGCACCTGCATCTCTGATTTACTGAGGTTTCACTTTCTGCAGCAGTAAGGCCAGGGAGGTACGAGGTACACTCTGAGATGTCTCTGGGATGTGACCCCCTAAACTTAAATCCATTAAGTTCATGTTCTCAAGAGCCAGACATGAAAAAAGAACAGAAAACAAATGGGAGTTGTGGTCTGAGGATCTGTTAGTGATATTTCATACCTCTGTATACCTCTGTTTTGCATTTTGCACTTTGAACTCACATGATGAAGTTTTCAGACAGAAGTGGATATCATGTGTAAGCTGAGTTCCTTGTCTTTTTCTTTTGCCTGTCACTGGCTGCATGTGCTCTGTTGATGTCTTGTTCCTGGTACTTGACACTGACCATCTTGTCTGTGAAAGGAAGCCCTCCAGCTGGTTTGCCTGATGAGAAGAAAGGAAAGTTTGCTTGGTTTAGTCACTCCACAGAAAGCCATGGTAATGTTCCAGTGCACTCTGTGTCCACACTGCATGAGCCTGTGTGTCCGTGTGTCTCCGTGCAGACTGGCCTGTAAATCAGCTTTGTGTTCTCCTGCATGTGTGAGCCTGGCTGTTTCTGTTGCTTGTGCAGTGTCCTCCTCATGCACTCAGGGTAACAAGCTGCTCTGCAAATCATTCTCGTGCTCATGTCTTCAAAATTGTTTCCCATTTGCAAATAAGCTCAAATGTGTCTTGAAAGTGTTTTGCCTCATCTTCCAAACTGACTTGTGAAATATCAGCATTTTGGTTTTATTCCTGCAGGGCTTACTCTGGACAAAAAAAAAAATTAATTATGAGTGTTGGTTTTTTCTCATAGCTTACTTGACTGTTTCGTGTATATCAGAACATGAATTCAGTTTATTCCTTAATTGGTCTTTCCAAACAGACAAGATTATTAAAACATCTGTCTTCATAAAGGAGCAGGCACCATTAGAGTACAATATTTCATAGTTCTGTCAAGAGTGCTAGAGAGTCCATTATTTCATGTGGTCCTGAGAACACAGTACAAGAATTTTAGATTTCCCAAGAAGTGTGTTGGAGGTATGTGAATGGTTGTGATGGGGTGAAGGATAGTTCATTTTGAGGGACATTTCTACCATCATGCTTTCAAAGCAGTAACCCAGAACATTTTTGAAAGGGCCTTCTGATGTCTTTTTAGCCCCTGAAAGAAGACCATGGCCCCATGAGCATCTGCCAGATTGAAATGCAGAGCCTATTTCTCCTACATGGGCTCATTGTGCACCAATGACCCACAAACAGACACATTCTTACTGTTGAGTTGCATATGCCTACAGGCTATCAGAAATCTCCCCAACAGCTAGCAGCACGTGCTCTCAAGCCTCATCTGAGGTATGTACCCAGCAGCTAATACAGGTCATGTTTGCAGTTCTGCCAGGCTCCTGGGAGATCTGTTTAACCCCTCCATCATTCAGTCTTAAGTATAATTATTTCATTTGTTTTGTGTATTCCACAAGGGATGAGGAGGGAACAGGACACATATTGGATCCTATCCATTTTCCTGCCTTTAACTGAAAGATGATGTATAAAGAGTGGTTGGAGCTTATGCAGGAGCTGTGAGCAAATGGGCAAATGCAAGTGGTGTAGGTTTGGGGGGTTTTTTATGGCCTGTAGAGGCAAGTAGAACCTTGAGGTTTGACAACAGCTGGAAACAGGTTCTTGAATCTAGATGAGAGAGTTTCACACCTAAGCTTGCTTTCATTTGATGTTTGTTCCGTGGTGCTTCTGTAAAAGCCTGGAAGGTTCTGTCCAGTTCTTAGCTGTGAGAGTCAATATAAAGCTGCACCATAGTCCATATTCATGAGCTGCTTTGTTGGTAAAATCTGAGTGAGCCAGAGAGTCTGAATTTCTCTCTTATACCCCGAGGTCCAGGTTCTAGGTGTAAGGTTGAATGACATTCATGGTTAGTAAACGACAGATGAGCCATCAGTGTTCTTCATGTGGTATTTGCTGTCACGCTAACAGGAGCTGTTTACCTGCATGCATCTCAATCCTGGTACCTTTTATTTGTGTTCTAATCATTGCACAAAAGATTAGAGAGGGCAGTGAGGTGGTTGGGCTGCTGCAGGTAAAGAGGCATTTTTCTAAAATGTTCAAGGGAATCAAACAAAAGCTTCTTGTTGGGTTTGTCAGTTTTTTTACTTTCTAGTGGTTCTCATTCATAAAATTTCCAGGAACTGACTCTGAAAGAAGGAGAGCAGCTGCTTCTTCCCTTTTCTTCATCATTTGAGTAACTTTTCTGTTCCTGAGCTCGACCTGCCCGACCTGCTCTGCACAGGGAGACACTAGACTTGCTCAGCAAACCGTTTAATCCTCAGCAGCTGCAGCTGAGGCTCTTTCCATGAAGCCAGTTCCTTCAGTCACGCACTCATCGAGAGATGTGCCAGGTTCTAATGACCATCCCTCTCTTTTCCTTCCCTTTGACCCCTGCAGTGAGCATGCCCACCAGCGAGACCGAGTCCGTGAACACCGACAACGTGCCCGGAGCCGACATGGAGGGCGAGAACTGCGGCGCGCGGCTGGCGTGAGTACCCACACAGAAAACCTGCCAGGGGCTGCCCTGGGCTGGGGCCAAGGCCAGGGCTCCTTTTCAAGACGAGCAAAACCCACAGGGGGTGAAAGCAGAGGCCAAAGATCTCTTGACTCAGGTTTTTATCTTAACTGCCATGTAAACTCACTCCGGACGTTGGTGGAGAACCTCTCGTTTTACACAGATGTTAGTAAGGGACAGAGTGCCCAGGATAAGTAGATCTGGTTTTGTACAATATCTGCAAGAGGGACTGGTGGATAACAGTGTGCTTCTTTTAAAATTCCTCCTTGGGGATAGACTTTCAATACCAGAAGAGTGGAAATGACTGGTCTATTTTAATTTTTCTAAAGATTGTTGTACACTTTACAGTGTCTTGTGATAGAAATACACTGAGGGTAACTCCCACCCTGCAGACTGAATTACACCCTTCAGATGCTGAACAGAGTGCTGTAGTGACAAAGAAATACAGCAATTAGGAGGGATTAATGCCTCCTTGAAATTACACCACTGTAATTAGTGGAGATGCTCAAGAATGTGTGAGATAGCAGTTATGGAATGCCATAATACGTGGTGTATTTTTTAGCCTCACAGAGACCAAGTATAGGCAAGAGGAGTCCTCTATTCCCTTTTGCATTATTTAAACAGTGATGGACTTTATGCTGTGGGGCAATATGTTATTCCCTCCAAGTTTCCTTGCCACAGGAGTTAAACATATCAGTGCTGTAGCTGGTACCACGCTGGAGTGTTTAGAGGCTCTGTCCTGTCCTGGGAGCTGCCTTGAGCCCTTGGGTGTTGCTTGAATGGACCAGATGGGATCCATCCCAGGGTGATGAGGGAGCTGGCAGAAGAGCTTTCCAAGCCACTCTCCATCATTGTCTTCAGTCCTGGCTCACCAGGGAGGTCCCAGATGACTGGAAGCTGGACAATGTGACACCCGTCCCTAAAAAGCCAAAAGGAGGACCCAGGAAACTACAGGCTGGGGACAGAGTGGACAGTGGCCAGGCAGAAAGGGACCTGGGGTTGTGACTGACAGCAGCTGGACATGAGCCAGCAGTGTGCCCAGGTGGCCAAGAAGCCAATGGCTCCTGGCCTGGATCAGGGATGGTGTGGCCAGCAGCAGCAGGGCAGTGACTGTTCCCCTGTGCTGGGCCCTGCTGAGGCCACACCTCGAGTGCTGTGTCCAGTCCTGGGCCCTCAGCTTAGGAAGGACATGGAGGGGCTGGAGCAAGTCAGAGAAGGGCAGCAAGGCTGGTGAGGGGTCTGGAGCACAAGTCCTGTGAGGAGCAGCTGAGGGAGCTGGGAGTGTTCAGCCTGGAGAGGAGGGGGTCTGGGGACACCTCGTCACTCTACAAGTCCCTGACAGGAGGGTGCAGCCAGCTGGGGTCAGGCTCTGCTCCCAGGGAACAGCAGCAGGACAAGAGGACACAGCCCTGAGCTGTGCCAGGGGAGGTTTAGTTTGGACATGGGGAAGAAGTTCTTCACAGAAAGGGTGATTGGGCACTGGAATGGGCTGCCCAGGGAGCTGGTGGAGTCACCATCCCTGGAGACGGAGATGAGGGGAAAGGTTGGATGTGGCACTCAGTGCCATGGTCTGGTTGGCCAGGTGGTGTTTGGTCGTAGATTGGAGTTGATCTCAAAGGTCTTTTCCATCCTAGTCAAGTCTGTGTGATTCTGTGATCTGCATTAAAAGATGTGGTTTGTGGAATATATTGTGATTTCAATCTCTGCTTTCCTTTAAGAGTCAGTCAGTGATTTACAAGCCCCAGGAGGAATTGTTTGTGATTGCTTTCCTTCACCTGCCTGCTCTTGGGAACCCGCTGAGTCTTTTAGTTTAGATCATGAACCCTTTCCTGCAGGAACCAGGCGAGGTGTATTCACAGCACTGGGGCAGTTGTAGCCCTTTCTTTGGCACCCCACCAAGTTGCTTGTGCTCCTGGCACATACAGAAAGCATCAGCTGCATCCTCTTTGGAGAACCATCTCTCTTCTGCAGCTATGGTTCACAGAATCACAGCATGGGTCAGGCTGGAAGGGACCACCCTGGCTCACCAGGTCCAGAGTGGCAGCCAGAGCTGACCCCAGCCTTCACATCTCCAACAACATTCCCTGTCTGTCAGTATGAGGTCGAGCAGCACGCCGTTCCTTGAGGGAACCCCCCCTGCCTGTGTCACAAAGTTGTCACCATTGCTTTCCAGGAGCCTCCTGGACTGGCTGTGCTTTGCTGTGCTGCTTCTCCAGAATATGTCAGAGTAGTAAAGTCCCTCACAGGTGTGGTCACAGTGCCAAAAAGAATGGCAGCAGTTACTCTAAGGTCTCATGTATTTTTAATATTACAGCTTGCATCCACTTAATGTTCTCAGTCCCAAAGGATCCTAAAGCACTTTATGAACTGTAAATGCAGGGATTGTTTTCTCAGCATTAGAGTTCAGCCACCTTCAGGGTAAAATGTGACAGGTGTTTAAAAACAACAGGCACAAGTGTTTAAGGGGTTGTATGAGGGATAACTTGTTTTGCACTGAAACTGCATTGGGAATTTTGGCAAGCAGAACATAATTATCTTAGCTGGAATGTGGCCAGGAGGGCTGAAGTTAAACTCAACTCTAAATGTAATCATGACTTAGAATGGAGTTTACTTAAAATAGCCCAGCATGCTCACGGGAGAATGGCAGTACCCTGATTTGGCATTAGGAGAAGTCCAATACATTTTAGGGAAAAAGACATAGGAAAATTACAGGAAAACAGAGCTTCATTTCTTCTTCTCATGTTGTAAATGTTAAAACAGGTCCCAAAGTTTCAGCAGAGCAGGGCATGTAAGATGCAGAGAGATAAACAGTTTCCTTGCCACTTTTCACTTCATCTGGGAACGGGTGATGTATAGTGGGCAAATTGAAGTCTGTTATTGAGAAGGGTTTGTTTAGTCCTTACCCAAGGACAGCTGAGATCCTCAAGGCCTCCCTCAGATTGCTTTTCATCTCTAAGGGATGGATAGGCTCCTTCCTCCATGAAAATGAATGGCTCTATCATTGGATATGAAATTCTGGAGTGAAATACAAATTTTGCCGATGCTGCCAGCTTCTGTAAAATGTTTGTTTCAAACTTGTGGATCTGCAAACTCCTTAGTTATGGGCCAATTCAGACTTGCCTCTGACTCTGAAGCTTAGAATCCCTTCTGGTTTCTTTTGTTACTGCATCACACACTTGGGCAGACAGAAACAGCTGTCATTGTTTCAAGAAGTATTAAGCACTCTTCTTTTTACTGAGTCCTCATTCAAACCCCCCATGGGTCAATATTCCTTCTGGAACACATAAAATGTAGGCAAGGATTTATTTGAATGAGTGTGTTCTTTTATTGGAACCTGACTAAGAATGAGAATTTGTCCCAGTGTTCAAGAATAGTGAAAATTCGTGTGGGAAGTCAGTTGAGCTTTTAAAACAAGTTCCTCATTGAGTACTAGGCTTTGAGTACTAGCATTAATAATTATAGTCATGTCATCCTGATTTGCTCTAGTTGAAGATTAGGCCTGGACTTCTGAGCAGTCACCTACTCTCAGTTTGTTGCAGTTGGAGTGGTTAGCCAAGACTTTTGTTCAATCCTTGAGTTTCATCTGTTGCAGATGAGTCTCAGTATTTTTACCAGCACCCCGTGGCCATGAGTGCCCGTTGCTTTGCTATAAACACTGCTTCCCAGAGGGCAGGGGCTGCTCTGGGCAGGCTGCAGCCAGACATGACTGGAGCAACATGGGGCTTTCAGGTCAAAGGCAATGTATTTATTTCTTTATGGACATCAGGCTGCCCAGGGTGTGTAACCACCCCAGTGCCACCACTGCAGCTCTAGGCTGAGCTTGCCACCAAAGTGCACCCGTGAGAAATGGAAAAAGGTGCCCAGGAGACTGAAAGAAAAAGCTTTCTCATTGAAGGCAACTTAGAATTACTCACTATTCTTCCTGGTCTTTTAAGATCTGTAGAGTTCTGAAGGGCTGGGTCTGTGACTGACAGAAAGATCTGCTTGAGAAGCCAGGCTCCAGTGTGCCTTTTGGAAAAGGAGACCTTCCCTGACAGCCTTTCTCAGCTCCACAGAGACACATGCTGTGTGAGATCAGAAGAGTACCCTCAAACACAAACTATTGCCTAAATTGTTAAATTGTCTCAAAGAAGTTGTTATTTCTCTAGTATCCAGACTATAGAAACTGCCTCTATCAGCTGTCCTGTCTGGAGTAATGCCAGCCCTCAAACCAGCAGCAGTTTCAGGAGGAATCTAACATCTGAGCTCTCTTTACTTGTGGTGTAAATCCAATTTCTTAGAACTGAAACAAAACAAAACAAAAAAAAACAACCCCAGCTTAATTCATAATAATTTCTGGTGTAATTCTGCTGGCAACAGGAGTGCTGTGACACAGCACAGTTCACTTCCTAAGGGTATTCACTTTATCAGGCATCTGAACTTGGAAATGGTTTTGCAGGCTTCCACAGGACACTGAAAAGCATCCCACAACTTCCACAGTGTATTATTCCTGTCATGGTGTTGCCTTGTACTGGGCTGACATCTGCCCTGCAGTAGGAGCACAACAGCTTTTATCCTCAAGGACAGCATTTGGAAGTGGAGTTTATCTTATTTTGATGTGTCACAGCTTTCATAAGCTGCTGCCTCAGGGTGCAAAGAGGCACCAGTGGGACAAACCCAGAGCCAGGAGCAGTGGGGCTCTGTTTATGGGATATTCTTACACCCAGGGCTTCCCAATAGGCAGCAATTTCCCTGAGCCTCTGGGGTTAGTGCTGTGCAGCACTCAGATCCCTGAGGACAGGCTATTGCTCATAATCAGGGGTAATCTGTTCTGTGCAGGGTCTCAGCATATATAATCTTCCAATACAGGCAGAATGTTTATTTTCTGATTTAACCATACAGATCTGGAGTGCCACAATAGAGCTTGCTTTTATACATATGCATTAGCTAAAAAAAAAAGACCTTTGTGGAAACTAATGCTCCATAGAGCCTCAATAAAAAAGTGAAATACTTGAGCTCAAAGGGAAAGAGAGCTTAAAATTATCTGCTTTCATTGAAACAATAACCCACTTGGCATTTTCGCCTTGGCCAGGATTTCCATACATATGGGGGACAGTTCAATTGCTTTTCCACCAAAGACAGTTCAAACAATAAAACAGGATGAACAAAAATGAACAACCTACACTGGCTTTCCAACTGAAAACAGAGTGTCCTGAAAATTTTGTGAGCAATGGAAGGTTTCCCTGGCAGATGAATGGTCAGTGGTTTTTTCCCTTGGTGCTTTTCTGGCATGGAAGTCAATTCCTGTGCAGTTCCTGCAATAATCAGCGTAGGAAACAGTGGTAAAGGTAAAAGTTTTCTTGCAGGTTTGCTGTAGCTGCCTCTGGTTTTTGCCTGAGAAGATGGGCTCCTTGTGATGTTGTAGCATAATTTTTTAGAGAAAATGGACATGAAGTTTTTTAGAAATGAGATTTGAGCGATCCCAAACCAGGGCCCCAATTTTGGGCCTGTGTAGAGTAGATAAAGCCTGTGGTGCAGCAAGAAATTGGACATAAGGGGTGTTTATGTATTAGATGAGATAGTTATAGTGAGTTTATGGTAGCTACCTTAAACTGACTTTGTTTACATTCTTTTCTATACTGTATACCAAAGAGAAATCACCTGTAACTGTAAACTATCTGAAACTGTATTTAACCAGACATTTGGAGAGAATTAAACAGAACATGGGATATCACCACATTGGTGTCGAGTTCTGTGTTGCTCTGATCCAGCTCCCAAGATAAAAAGATAGTCCCTGGTTTCGTGATGTGATGGAGCCAAAGTTCCCACCACATCAGGAGCAGGGGGAAGAAAAGTCTGCCAAAAGCTCTGAAACCCCTGCTGACTTCAGCAGGAAAACTCACAGGATCAACCCTTGTGTGTCAGTCTCAGATGCTGCTCTCCAACCTATTGTGAGCAAAGTGCTTTTAATATTCACAGTCAGTGTCTAAAGGACAGTATCATGCCCTTATGGAAGAGGAATTTTCTTCCTGCTTCAGATTCTGTGACAGGCCTTTCCTGTGACTTGCCACAGGGAGAGCAAGATTATTTACTGAATGCTTAAATGCTGGCCTATTTTCCCAGCCTGTAAGGAAGCCTGTTGAATAGCAAACCAGCTCAATTTTATGCTAGGCAGATCCAATTTTCTTAAGGCTCTTCTGTAGATTCTTACTGAGCCACCTTACCAGTAACTGCACCACATTGCACCAGAGCAGAATCCACACACCAGAACTGCCTTCTCACAGTGCTAAATCTGTAAGATAAGGCCAGTGAAGCTCTTTGGATGTTCTCCAAAGTTGTATATAACCTAGAAGTTATATAAAGTCAAGTCCACTTCCGTGGTGCTGTTTTTCTGGCAGCTTTTACTGCTATCCAAAGGCTTTTGTGAGTCCTTGTGAAGATGTGGTTGCCTCTAAGTTGGAATTATACAATGTAAAAGTAGTTGTGACCAGAGTGCTGGGTAATGGTCATGTTTGATGATGTCCACACCCAGAAGACAACTGTAATGTGGCCTTTGTGTTGTGCTTGGTGACCTGCAAGATTTTTCCAGAGTTGTCTGTTGTGTGTACAATTCCACAGAGCCCTCAATCCCTGTTACACAAAACTGTCACATCCTTCACAAACACCTTCCCTGGTGTCCACCACGAACAGGGAAACAAAGACTTTATCTCTCAGAATGTGGCATATCTCACTACATTTGAGTTATGCTGATTATCCAGAGTTTATGTTGATAAAAACCTTTACACTTCACCCTCTTATCCGTGTGTTGTACGTAACTGTGTAAGGTTGGAGGAGTTCTAGAGAAATTCAAAGACAGCTAGTCAGACAGTGGAGATCTGATTTTTGTGTTTGTCTTTCTGAAAGACAAGCTGAGTTACATGGTTCCTGTGATGAAAGCACTCAGCAGTGACCTGAAGTGGTTTTCATTAGGCTCCTATACCCCAATTTTACACAAGAGTTTCTCAAGACGTCCTAGAGTTGGACTCAGTTGGAGTCACCCTCCTTCTCCCAAAGACATAAACTTCCCAGGACGCCAGAGATGCAAGAGATCCATGTTTAAACTCAGCAGAGAATCTGGTCCACTCTGAATCCCTTAAGTGCCACCTTGGAGTGTCACAGGCACTGTGGCAAGGCCCTATTTCCAGGCTATCTGACAGCCCCTAGTGATGCCATGAAAGGATTTTTAATGTGACATTGGTAACCCAAATTCTGGGAAAAAAAAAAATTTAATCATAAGGCATTTGAAAAATGTGTTTCAGATTCGTGCATAATGTTTTCAGAAACGTTTATTATACAGTTTATTTCCAAAATTCCATTTCACTCTCTGATTCTACCTCTAAATATAAATCTAATCCTCCTTCCTTGTCCTGTTCTATATATATAGCACACCCACATGTGATAAAGCCTTCTGCCACAGCAGTAAGGCAAGGTGGAGGGAGGGGGATGAAGGCTGTAGGTAACCTGTGGGAGCTCTGAATGCACTTGGCTGCTGCTCATAATGCTCCAAAGATACAATTATCACACGCATGATGAGTACCACACCTGCTGCATCTCTTTTGCTTGAAACAACGAAAGATTTCAGTGCTGCCTCACTGGGAAACCATTAACCAGAGAGGTCACCAGAGGATTTCACACTCCCTGTCCTTCCCTTTCCATCTCTCCCTCTTGCTCTCTCGCTCTCTCTCCCCCTCTGTCCCTGCCATTTTGGCTCTATCAAAATCCTCACCACCTCCTTTGCAGTGCTCAGCTTTCTGCTTCGTTGTGATTTTTGCATCTTTGCACTTCCCGTCTTTGAACCTTCTTTCCTGTTGCCTGTAAATCTGCTCCACTGCAGTTCCAAGGTAGTGATTATCGAGCCAGAACTCTCAGTGGAAAGTAGGAATGGCTTTAACATTAAGGATGTGTTCTGTAGGTGCTTCATTTGGCATCCTTGTTAGAGCTTGCCTTGTCTCTGCAGCGTCATTTAGCATTCTGCTCTGCCAGTGCATGATTTCTTCTTTCTCAAGAGTCCTGCACGTGCCTGTGACCCCACTGCTGCCCAGTGTGTGGCCTAGACAAGCTGCTGTGGCACAGCAGGAATGATGTATTTGGGTATTTATTTGGTGCAAAGGCTTTTTTCTTTTTTTCTTTTTTTTTGGCTCAGCCCATCCGCTGGTGAAAAGTTCCCCTGGCTGAAACCTCTTCCACACAAGGAACCTGACCCATCACTGGTTACTTGTCAGTAACTGATGTCCTCAGGCAGGGGCAGGGCCATTGTTAAGGCTGCTGCAGCCAGAAGTGTTGGATGCTTGGAGAGTTCTGTTCTCCCCTCTCTGCTGGCAGTGAATCCAGTTTTGGGGCAGTGCAGTAAGACCTGTGCTGACTGCTGTCAGCAGTGACTCACCTTCCCGTCACACAGGGAACCTGAAGGAATGCTTCAGCCTGCTAGAAACACTTTTCCTTTCCTAGTCATTGCCCAGATTCTCATTTCTGCTGCTATTGGTGGTAGATTTTGCAGCTTCCTAAGTCACCTCTGACTCACACCTCTGTATCCACACACATTTATTTCTCTCTGTGTATAATTATGGATTTACCAAAAGACAGCCAAAGTGTTCAAAGGCCTTTCAGGACGTGTCAGGCAGAGCAAAGTAGTGGTTTAAGAACTGGGGCCTATTTCTAGCTTTGCCTGTGACTTCTCATCCAAGATTAATGAGATTATTTAGGTGAATAAATCCAAATGCATGGAGTTAGATATTTAAACACATATATAGTGGGAATATGGCCAAATTTTCAGAATGCTTAGTTCTCAACATTTCACTGATAACAACAGAATCTATTATTGTACAGACCCATTTGAATGCAAACCAATTAAATAGATAACCAAGACAAATAAGTGTTAGTATCTAAGTTTGAAAATATTTGCCATGCAGTGTTTTTCCTTCAATTACTGAAAAAAGCATTATTTTCACCATTATTATTTCATAATGTGCTTATAGATCCTGAAGTGACAAGTGATGTGTGAAAGCAACAAGTCTCTCTGTATAAAGTCATACATATTTAAATATAAGAAAATAATAGTGACTAAAAATAAATTTAAAAAAAAAATAGTCATACTTGAGAAATAAATTTGGTAGCAGTTTTGGAGTTCATGGATACCTATAGGTGGTGGAATCCCACCATGGCATGACCTCTGCTTCACAAGTCCCACCAAAACACGAGATTTGGTTACTGGGGAATTCCAGCCATGCCCAGTGCCTACACTGACTGACTTCCAACAGAAGCAAGGGGAAAACAGCATGGATTAAAAAAAGCATCGAGCTTAACTTTGTGTCTTTCCATTGCTATTTTCACAAAAGCCTGGGAGGTGTGGGACAGCTTCAGAGACTCTAATGGAAATTCTTGTCTTTCAGGCATCGGATCTCAAAATCAAAATTTAGGTAAGTAAAACTGACTTTTGCTTTTCCTCCTTTCTAGTGGTTTTTTTTTCTTTTCTGAAGTGGTTTACACCAGCATTGCTGGGATGCAGTGGTGATTCTAGGACATCCTGCTGAATATGTCAGATTTTAGTCATAAAATTGTCCTCAATTCACACTGAAATAAGGCTCAGGGAGCACTGACTACTGCAGTACCTATCTCTGCTACCTATGTATCTCAAACCATAAAATATAAAATCAGAAATAAACAGCCAGTTCAAGCACCTAATTATACTGCATCCATCAACATCAACCCTGCCAGCCCAAGGCTCTCTTTGTTGAACTTCTCTGCTTTGCTTGATTGTAAAGATGCCAGCTGATGAAGTTGGCATCTTGTTTGTGAAATTCTCCCCTTCACCCTGGGACGTGGGGAGCTTCTCTGGTGGTGTTTGGTTTTCTGTTGACTTAGAGCTTTTGGAAGAGTGAAGCAGTCCCAGGATGGCTATTTCTGGGGTTTCCCTGGAAAGGCTGGCTGAACTCATGGAACTTGGTTGTTAAGGTCCATTTCTACCCCTTTGGCAGGAGCTCAGCTGCCTCCACAACCCTGAATTCAAAGTCAGTTTTATGAAATACTAAATGAATTTTCAGAATAACTGGAGCAAGCGTGTGACTGAGTCCTTCTGCTTTCCTAAGGAGCAACGAGTAATGTCAATTTGGGAAGCTCATATGTGACATCCCCATGTAAAGGGTGTAGGTGTCAGCACAGGAAACACCACACATTGCCATGTGCATGCACATTTGTGCACAGGTACACACAAAAGCACCTGAGACTGCAAATAGTTCAATGACAACGCCAATGTCTAAGCGTGGTGCCCACTCTGGAAGCTGGGAGGGTTATTTCTTGTCCCAAATCCACTGAAGAACACACAATGTGTGTGTTTGTGATCCACTGGGTGCCTTTATAAATTGCATAGGTTAAACTCTCTGGATTTGACCTCCTGTTAAAATGTTGTTGCAAAATTCTTGTTCGCGTTGTGTTGACGTGGTCTGGGTTTAGTTCCTGGAGATGAGAACCCTGATCTCAAGCATGGCTGTAGTTTGCCACTGGAAATCCTACACAGGACAAGAGTAGCCAAGACAAGTTCTTCCTCCTGTGACATCGTGTGTGTGCGTGCCACTTCAGACACACATGTATGTAGTATCTATATAAAACTATTAGATTTATTATACACTGGCAAGTGTTGCCTGGAAACTGGTTGCTATGCAAGTTAAATTCTGAAGAGTAGGAGGTGTGTAATTAGCTTTAAATATCTTCTGTGGTTAGTAATTACCCTGAGAAATCAGTGACACAAGGGGCTGTGTTCATGGAAGGCAAACTTTAAAAACTCTCTTGATTAGCAAATGGTACCCTTGGTTCCAGGCATGAAGGTGACATGCTGAAGTCCCCTAAGTTTGGGGATTTTTTTTCAGAACTAGCCCTTGTATTGGGCTTACTCCTGAATGTTGCTGAATGCTGGAATTGTTCTTTGGATTTTGTTTGACCCCACCTCTCCAAAGACTTAATCCTTGAGCTCCATGTGGTAGAGCATCTTTCTATTGACCACACTGAGGCTGGGCAAGGTGCCGTTGCAGGCCACGAGCATCAAGTACAAGGAGAATATTTATTTTTGTGGCAGCTGAGCTAAAAATCTCTTAGGGTTTCTGCAGTGGATGTCTTGCTCAGATTAAGATATTACTTGAAGCTCTTGCAAACTGGTTTAGGACAAACTTTATTCCTATAGCTATAGGAGGGATGTTCAAAAGTGTGGACTCAGGTGAGACAGTGTTTCTCAGGGTGAGCTTGAGTTACTCTGTACCATTCTTGAGCAATAAATCAAGACTAGAGCCTCCCTTGACAGAGAGCTGCAGTAGCCTAAAGATCCCTCTCTGAAAAGAGCTTTCCCTTCTCCAATGTTTCCAGTCGCTACTGGCGCCGCTGGAATCGGTTCTGCAGGAGGAAGTGCCGTGCTGCTGTCAAGTCCAATGTTTTCTACTGGCTGGTGATCTTCCTCGTGTTCCTCAACACCCTCACCATCGCCTCTGAGCACTACAACCAGCCAGACTGGCTCACGGAGGTCCAAGGTGAGGAGCAGCTGCTGGTCCTGTTTGTTACGGTCGGTGTCGAAAAAGGGAGCTGAGAGAAGAGCTGATGCATTAAACCACGAAATGCCAAGGGAGGTACACGGCTCCAAGCAGCCCTGTGTCTGTGGAGGACCCTAAATAACACAGTAAACTTCTCTGCCTGCCATGGGAGAAGTTACAGGAAAACTGTAAATGCCTCCTTTCCGGCCAAAGCAGTGTTCCATTGGGTGCCAGTGAAATCAGGAGCTTATGCTAAATTTATATCTGCAGCAACTGCATTCCCAATTTATGCATAGGTACTGGGAGCCCCCCATTGTCCAAGGTTTCCCCTGAAACGGCACTTGTGATAAATTCTAATTATTAGGGAGGTGATGAAGAGTGATCTGTGAAGTTCTTCTGTCTGCAGAACAGCTGAATTCTCTCTGGAGGTGAGAGCAGCTGAAAAGGCTTAATTAGGCAACAGTAGGTAGCACAGCAGCTCTTCCATTCCCACTCTCCTCTGCAGATGACGGGTGTGAAGGCAGGTTGTGCACAGGGAGGCGTGTCCCTGCCACTGCAGGTTGTGTAATACATTGCAGCTGTGTGTGCAGAACACCAGAATTGCTGTAACCCCCTTGCTAAAACATTTCTGTGAATGACATGCCCACGCTTTTCAAGTTCATTCTTTGACCCAGGCTTACACCAAGTTAACTTTTAAGACTGATCCCTAAAATGTTTTCTTAGAAGCACTGATTAGTTGTGGTGATCTTTTGACTAAGTTTCCTTAATCTGTTTCTTTTTGCTTTTCACGAGACACTGCCAATAAGGTGCTGCTAGCTCTTTTCACGGCAGAGATGCTGCTGAAGATGTACAGCCTTGGTCTCCAGGCCTACTTTGTGTCCCTCTTCAACCGCTTCGACTGTTTCATTGTGTGTGGAGGCATCCTGGAAACCATCCTGGTGGAGACAAAGATCATGTCACCCCTGGGCATTTCGGTTTTGAGATGTGTCAGACTCCTGAGGATATTTAAAATCACAAGGTACTTTATTGCTTCTTTGGGGCTGGAGGAGGGCTGCTGCTCAATGCACGACATGTGTGGGTACAAGTCACTCACACCCCTGTTTACTTGCACTTTTTCTAACACTGATTAGGTGGTGAGGGTGCTAGATTAACAATCCTCATCTTCTGAAGTCTGTAACAGGGTGGGGAGGGCTGTACAGGCTGGACATCTCTCCCAGATGTGACTGGTGAGGAGCCTGGCACAGGCAGCTGGGGACACCTGACGCCGTGTAAAGTGTTAAACTGAAATCTGGAATATTGTGAACTGAGCTCAGGCTCTCACAGTTCTCTGCAAAAGACAAAGAAAAGCAAAACAGCAGATAGCCTTGTGACCTCCTCTGACGCTTTTTGGTGACAGAGAGGAGCCTGAAGGGCTGCTTTGAGCCAAAACAGCATTGGACTGAGGAGCCCATGCCAGCTCCAGTAGACTCAACAGGGACCTGAGTGGGAGATTGTGTCAACACCAGCAGCTATAGGCAAAGGATGTTGCCAGCTATTCCCTTCCCAAGGAATCCATCATGAAGCAGCAGCTTTATGAGGAAACCAGACTTCTCCCAGCTTCCAATATCTCCTCTTTTCCCTTTCCCTTCTTTCCCCTCTCCCTCTGCATAAAGGCATGGTGATGTCTATTAAACAGTTGCTGCTTGCTGAGCCAGGTACCTCCAAAGCACCAGCTTGGTTTGGCAGGGCTTTTCCAGCTTGAGGGGGGTTTGTAGGAGAGATCAGCTCCAAACTTACCCAGAGCTCCTGCAACAAATCTCTCCAAGTGCTTGCCCTGAGCAGCACAAGCTCTGCCTTTTCCCATGTGGGCACCAGTGGGCACCTTACAAAAGCCTGACTGAGGTGGTGAAAAAGTGCTTTTTCTGCTTGCTCAGCCATGAAAATGTCCCTCCAATTGCTGTAGCACCCCCCTCACACACCCTGCCAGAGGAAATTTCTGACAAACTGGAGATAGAAAACACAGCACATGAGAAAAACAAGTCCAAAACTGGGAGATAGTCAAGATGGCTGAGCTGAGAGGCAGAAAAAAAACAACAGGCTTGGGCTTGTGCATCAGACAAGATTTGCCCTGAAAGCTTCTGAGCCTCAGATCTCTGGCAGGATGGATGGGTCTCAGGGTCAGATGGCAGAGACAGAAAATCAGTTCACAGTCTCAGAGAGAGAGGCCAAAGCAAGCCTATAACTATTTTAAGAGAGGGAAAACTGGTCTGTTTGGATGTGTGATCATGGAAGAGGTAAAAATCTTCCAGAGGGGAATGATCCCTCCCAGAGAGGGGAAACAAGAGTTTCCAGCAAAAAAAGGCATCTTTTCTCTTTCAGAAATGGTGGGGATCTCTGGTCTGGGGACTGTTTTTCCTGGATCTATCCCTCACCAAGTCTCTGGTTTCTGAGGAAAGCAGTAGCTGTTTCAGGCACTGGGTAATCAGATACACCCAGGGCAAAATACCAATAGTTATAAAAGCATGAGCTTCAACATAGCATCCTGGAGAGGTCATTGTTTTTTCAAGACATGTCTCCACTCCTACACAAAATATATAAGCTAGCTAAGAGAATTCTCTAATAGAAAGGCAAACACTGAGGGAATATCATTAATACTTTTGAAGGCCTGAGCTAGTGGAGTGCTCAAATATTCCTAAAGCTTCTGGCAGAAATGTGATGATGGAACCAATCAGCAGTAGGACTGGTTACATTTGCCTTCACTCTGCAGCACAATTAAAGTACGGTTTTTCCTGGGAAAAAAAAGTGTTACCTGGAATATGTCTCCTGCAATTTGTGCATGGGTCTGTGTGTAAAGCACAGAGCTAAGGAAGAGCTCATGATGCATAATGTATTAATCAGATTTTGCTTGCTTTCTTTCCTGTTCCTAAAATATTGACAAGTAGGCTGCAGTAGTTTCAAATTTATATTTTTTGTAATTATTCGTAATTTTCTTCATAATTCTTCCCTCTGTGGGTGAAATTCACCCTCGTGTGGAAGGCCCTCACACGAGCCTCCAAAGCAGTGTTTTAGGCTCACTGATGCCTCACTGCAGAGAGAATATTCTGGCACTAAAGCCAAACTTCTACCTCCTCTAGAAAATCACAAATTTTTCTGTTGTTCACTCAGCTCTAAGTACAATGAGGATTTATTCATGGCATTATCAGCACTGGTGGAATACCCCACCTGAGTGCAATGATAATTCAGAAGGACACAACACTGGAAAGCTGGGAGGGGCAGGAGGAATGACAGTGCCATGTTTTATATCAAACATACCTTCATGAGCATATGGGGGCATACGGTGGGGGTGAGAATAATGATAATCTAGGATATTAAAAAGGCACAAAGCACGAAAATTACTCTGGTGAGAACATATCAGTAGGTAGATTATATATTATAATATTAATATATTATTATATATTATATATTTGTATAGATTTTCCATGGTAAACACCATGCACAAACAAATTCTGGGTCATCAAGATGATACAATTCTACAAGAAACACAACTATAGCTCCACAATAGAATAGAAACAAATAAAGACACCATCAGATGAACAGTGTATCATTTTAGAAACACTGTTTAGAATTTCAAGACCAAACATTTCTTGCAAAATTATAAATACATTAGACAAGCAGACAATGTAATCTGTTTCGTTCTCCCTAATTTTTGAAGTGCTGTGCAGAACATCTCACTTTGCTATGAGAAGACAGATTATTTTCTCATTATAAATAATCCTTTATGCTTTATATGTATTATAGTCCTTTGTGTTTAAAAAATAAATCATATAATTTGCAACCGCATACAGAAATTTGATGTTTTATACCTAATCCTGCCACTAGGTAAGTCAATTAATCGTAGGGAGGAGAGAGGGGGTGCCCTGTTTTTTGTACCTTCTGTCAAAAATCACTGTCCAAGTGGTTTTATATTGGAGGAGCAGGGTGGGAAGCTCTCCAATAATGAGTCTGCCAGCTGTTGCTGCTGTTTTAAGCCCTGCATCTGTGATTGCCAGGGATGTGATTATAAAGATACAGTGGAAGGCAATGGAGAGAGAGCAGAGGGAAGAGAGTAGAACACGTGAAGTTTGATCCAGTTCTGCAGCTGGTTATTGTGTGGGGTGTTGGACAAACCACTTGGCTTCTCTGCATAGCCCCTGCACTTTCAGCAGGGATCACAATCACGTCCTGCTCACCTGGGGTTTGGCAGAGCCCCCTTCCCTGCCATCCTCAGGGGCCCGGGATCTGCAGTGGGAGCTGGTCAGGGGCACGTTCACTGCCCCACAAATCCGAGGGACGTTCACTGCCCCACAAATCTGAGGGACGTTCTCTTCCCCACAAACCTGAGGGACATTCACTGTCCCACAAATCCGAGGGACATTCACTGCCCCACAAATCCGAGGGACGTTCCCTGCCCCACAAATCGGAGCCACGTTCACCTCCCCCCAAATCTGAGGGACGTTCTCTTCCCCACAAATCTGAGGGACGTTCTCTTCCCCACAAATCTGAGGGACGTTCTCTTCCCCACAAATCTGAGGGACATTCACTTCCCCACAGATCTGAGGGACGTTCTTTTCCCCACAGATCTGAGGCACATTCTCTGCCCCACAAATCTGAGGGACGTTCCCTTCCCCACAAATCTGAGATACATTCATTTCCCCACAAATCTGAGGGACGTTCTCTTCCCCACAAATCTGAGNTCCCCACAAATCTGAGGGACGTTCTCTTCCCCACAAATCTGAGGGACATTCACTGCCCCACAAATCTGGGGGACATTCCCTTTCCCACAAATCTGAGGGACGTTCATGTCCCCACAAATCTGAGGGACGTTCCCTTCCCCACAAATCTGAGGCACATTCTCTTCCCCACAAATCTGAGGCACATTCTCTTCCCCACAAATCTGAGGCACATTCTCTTCCCCACAAATCTGAGGCACATTCTCTTCCCCACAAATCTGAGGCACATTCTCTTCCCCACAAATCTGAGGCACATTCTCTTCCCCACAAATCTGAGGCACATTCTCTTCCCCACAAATCTGAGGGACGTTCCCTTCCCCACAAATCTGAGATACATTCATTTCCCCACAAATCTGAGGCAGCAGCACTGCTTTCTCTCAGACTTCCCACTAAAAGCTGCCTGGTCCGAAACCTCCTATTGCCTCAGCATCCAGAGGTGATTTTTCCTTTGTAGTAAGGTGTTAACCAGAGAGGATGAAGCAGTGAGACCCTCCTCCTCTGTCTGGCCTTCAGCCACTGCTGACATGAAACCTTTGTGTTTCACGGGGTAATCCCAGATCTCACTTTGAGGGAGTTCATGCCAGTTCTGCAACCACCAAATGTGACAGATGGTAACCTCAGGTCAGGCTTCTAGGACCCTGAGATAAGACTATTGTTATTTTCACATCCTAACCAGTCAGACATTTCTTATCCTCTCCTTTTTCCTTTTTCTCCTTTTTTTTTTTTTTCCCTGATTGGTTTATTTACTTTTCTAGTGGTACTGTATTTCTAGCTAGCACTAGTACACAGATAAAACAGCACTAATCTTACCACCAGGCCATCTCAGTTAACTGCTTGAAGCTTGATACTTATATAAGGATCTGAATCCCAGGTATTGAGCCACTCGTAAGAAATGCAGAGCTGACAGACCTCTGCACAGTTGTGGGCTGAGATAGCAAGGCCTTTAAGCTTAAATTGAGTCACTGGGACTGTTCAGAGGTGTAACAACTTTACTGCTTCCTAAGGGTACTGCTAGAAAGGCCTAGAAAATGCATGTCCTGGCTGACATTGGAGGACTTGGAGATGTTCTGGAGCCCATCAACCTCTGCTTTAAGGATGCTGAATTCATTTGACTTTCATCAGAATGAATTTGTCCCTTCTCCCGTGTCGTTTCCCCTCTTCCCAAAGTGTGGAATATGTGAGCTGTGAGCACAGCTGCAGACACGGGGAGCTGGGACATTGCACACTCCGTGTGGATGGTTGGTGGTACTAGGCCAACAGCTTCCGTGCCCCCACCTTTGCTCTGTGGTTTCTCACTGCTCATCTCTTTAATTGCAGTTAAACTTTAAAGCATCCTAGTTCTCTCTGAAGTGCTGAGGCTGGGCTGGAGGGAAAACATCACAGCTCTCTTTGAAGCTCAGTCCTTGGGGATGAACCCGCTGCTGAACTTGAGAGGACATGGTGATGTCCCTCTGCAGATCAGATTGCCAGTCCTGAAGTGGTTGGGCTGCTCAGGCTGTCCTGCCTTCCACAGGACAAGAAAAGTGTTCTTTTTGGATCGATATTTTAAAAATGTTAATTTAACTAGGGTTTGAAGAACCCTTGTCTCTAATGAATATATACACTACCTTCAGAAAAAAGTGGTGAGTTGAAGGATAAAGCTTCCACAAAAGAGCCAGAGCACCAGCCTGCCATCTTTTTACCTGGAATTTTGTCTTCAGGGCAAATATGGTTCAAAACACAGAGTCCTCTGAGTAAAGAAATGTTCAAAGTTGTGGGCTTTGGGAGAAGGGACGGGAGGCTCTCAAAGCATGGTGGCAGGCCAGGTAGAAGGAGGAGCACAAGCATTGCTGCCTTGCTGACCTGTGAAAGCTGTTGAGGCTGTACTCATAATGTGCATCAAAATGAGGTGACTGGAAGATGACAGCTGATCTTCAGCCCAGTCTGAAAGCTCTGCCAGCCTCAAAGCACAAAAGAGAAGAGCTCATGACCAGCTAAGCAGTAGATTGGAAGTGACTGAGCAGATGGAAGGCCAAAGTGGAAGTCGCTTCATGGGTGACGTGGTGGATTCTTCAGAAAATTTTTCTAAAGCCTCTTTCCAGCTTGTAGCTACTCTGCAGGCTGGCAAAGAATGCAAACTTACATGCTGCAGCAAACATGCTGCTGGCTTCTCTCTGAACCCTAAAGTGGAACCACGTAGGTTCAAGGGCAAGAAGATCCTCTCATACGTGAGTCTGAACTGGGCACAAGCCTGAGTACACTGGGAGAACAGGTCTTAACCATCCTGCCTCTTGAATGAAGCCATTTGAAAATGTTCTGCAGCCTGTTTGAAGGAGTAGGTTTGAAAGCCAAAAACCCTGTGATGTCGTGCTCTTCCAAATGAATGTAGATCTGGAGTTTGCTTTAGGGTCCTTGTAAAAGGAGCACTGATGTCCCTCGTTCCTCCCAGTCCCAGAGAGCTCAGCAACCTCTCTGTGAGGGAGCCCAAGCACACACTCACACACTCCAAACTTCGGGCAAGTTTGTATTTGCATCCAAACAGTTTCCCCATCTGTTCCCGTTAGTTATTACAGGCCATTCTCTGGAGTGAGGTTTTCTGGCTGCCACAGCATCTGCGAGTGTTGTAATGAGGTTGGTTAGAATGTAACTCACTGAAGCAGCAAGAACTAATCACTGTATATTGATATAAGATGTGCAGAGCCTTAGATGGAGAGTGCTGTAATAATCTTCTGGGTGTGTGTGTGTGGAGTGGGGGCTGGAGGGAATTGTGTATGTACACGTGTGGTAGTAAAATTACTCATTAGCTGCAGTAGGTCTCGTTATCTTAGGGAAGCACATCAATGATTCACTGCTTAACAGGGTGTTTGCAAATGCCTGCTTTACACAGAAGGCAGCCTGCACCAATATCCTGTGCAGTCCATGAGCACCTGTCTCGAATTGAAGGAATTTTAACTGCTTCTATTTTCTCTCCCAGATATTGGAACTCCCTGAGTAATCTTGTGGCTTCCCTCCTGAATTCAGTCCGCTCCATTGCCTCCCTGTTGCTCCTTCTCTTCCTCTTCATCATCATCTTCTCCCTCCTGGGGATGCAGCTCTTTGGGGGCAAGTTTAACTTTGATGAGATGCAGACCAGGAGGAGCACATTTGACAACTTCCCCCAGTCCCTGCTGACTGTGTTCCAGGTAAGGGCACCTGTGGTCCCCGTGGGGCCAACACGTCGTGTTTCCATGGGGCAAGACAGGTCCTGCTTGAAGAAGTAGAGTAGGTTTGAAAACCAAAACACCCAGAGATGTCGTGCTCTTCCAAATGAATGTACATCTGGAGTTTGCTTTCCAAAAAAACCCATGAAAGTTGTGTATGGACACATGTGGTAGTAAAATTACTCTGTAGCTGCAGTAGGTCTCGTTCAGAAAGCCTGGCAGTCCCCAGGGTGGGACATGGCCCTGACAGCTGCAGGAGCAGGGTGCTGTGCTGCCAGCACGGGGTCTTCCCTCCAGAGTGGGAGCCAAAGAGCAAAGCCTGCGTGCTGCCAGGCCACGGGGTCCCTGCAGGGCAGGACAAGAGAACAGCAGCCATTGCCACGTCCCAGGGCAGCACTCGAGTGCCAAAGCCCAGCCCTGCTGCTGGCCTCCCCACTCTGGGGAACAAACACCTGCTCACAGCACCACAGCAGGAGCCCCATGGCCTTTAGGTCCCCTGCAGCTTTGGGAGTGACCCACCAAGAGCGCCAGGATGATGATTTCACTGACACGTGAGGAGAAGGGACACGGCTGCAGGGCTGTGCTGAGGGCAGTGCTTCAGGCTGGGCAGCCTGTCTGGAGCAACAGGCACGTGGGAGGGAAGTGCTTGGAGCAAGGGGAGGCTTGGACAGAGGTGATGGGGGAGCCATCTGCCTTCAGCCATCATCTTCAACAAGACACTGTTTGGGGTTTTTCTCACACTTTGAGCATGGGCCTTCTTCTCGTTGTCTTTGTTCTGTGGGTTGTCTTTTGAGGGTTTTTTTTAACGTTCTAGATGGACACAGCCAGAGTCTCCATCAGCTCCATCCTGGGGGAGGGGGTGTTCTCTAGGACAGGGGGTATCTTTGTGTTATGGGGTTTTCAAATTCTCTGTGTGGTCTAACACTGTATCCCTTATTGGTGGGAATGTGTCATTTAGATCCTGACTGGGGAGGACTGGAATTCGGTGATGTATGATGGGATCATGGCTTATGGCGGCCCCTCTTTTCCAGGAATGTTGGTCTGTATTTACTTCATCATCCTCTTCATCTGTGGAAACTGTATCCTTTGATGCTACTCTTTTCTGCAAGAGGGGATGAATTAAAACCACTGTTTACTTTGTTATGTCAGAAAATAGTGAATTTCACACCTCACGTTTTTGCCTTTTCCCTACGTCTGAATTTTGGCATTGCACTGCCAAGAGTTAAACAAGTTCATTTTGTCTTAGCTGGTGCTAAGGCATATAATCAGTTGTAAGAGCCAACTACATGCCAGTTCCACATGTAAGCTTTTATTTAGTATCTTTATGTTTAGTGTTTTTATTTTTCATTCCCCTTAATTCTCTCATAGGTTTTTCTTTCCTGCCTTCTCCACAAACTGATCTCTGGGTGCTCCTACTGTACTTACTGCATATTTTTGACTGTAATTGCTTTTTTAGTAATATATTCCATGTGCTTCCATCCAAGCCTTATGTGGAATAAAAATACGTATGATCTGCAATATGCTATATACAAATGCTGTAATAGGAGTAACATATGTTTGACATAATTGATTTATGTGAGATCATATATTAATTCATGTATAAACCAACAGGACCTGTGTTCCATTTCAGTCCCTGCAATCTGTGTGTTCCTCAAACAGAAAATGTTGTGCTCTGTTACCTTCCAGCCTGTGCTGGTCTTGAGTAACTTCAGTTCTGTCTGGCTTTAGGGTGAAGTGAGGGCACTGTGTTTACCCCAGGAGGCACAGAGCACATTGCATGGTTGTGCTGTGAGTGTCTCTTCACGGGAATTTGCATATAACACAGAGCTGCCATTCTGTTCCCTATCTCAGTTGGCTCCAAATTTGTCCCTGCTTAGTTTCTGCTTCCCTAATAAACGTCCCTCCTGTGTCAGAGGTGACATTTCCTTTTTACACTGATGCCTCTATAAAGCCACCTTATGGACTCAGCCCAGCTCTTCTGGCCTTTGCCCGTAATTCAGATCTCTCAAACCCTGTTATTTGGCATTTCAGTTGACCTGCATGCCCTCACTGCAAAGTGAGGTGGTGCAATTCCACTTATCTGAAGGTCAAGGTAGGCAATCTGGCTGACAGCTTAAAAAAAAAAAGCTACAACTTGGATCTCCTTGTGAAAATGTGAGCCAACTCTACATGCTGGCTGACTTTGGAGCATTTAGACCTTGGAGCCCAGGGAGGGGGGGATGTCTGTCTTTCCAGACTAAGCCTTGAACCAAGGTTTGCTGAAAAGTTGTCGTGGTAGAATAAGACCCACACTCAAGAAATTTATAAAACAACCTTATGGTCAGATTTGTAACATGAGAACTGAACACTGACTGGTAAGACAGGAAAACAGTTGTGATTCTTTGCCCTTCAGCTACATGGGCATGACTGGCCATGCATGGAGTCTCTGCTAGGAGATGGCAGAGCTGTCAGCTCAACCCTTCACTGTCCAGACTAAATTAACCTCAGAAATGCTCATCACAGTACTATGCCTGCTGTCCATAAAATCCAGTTATGCACCCTAAACTGCCAAAAGATGCAAAGCATTCAGTACTCCTCTCATGTTCAGGAGGATTCTCTGCACAAAGGGAGACACTCTTGGGAAACTGGAAACTAAAATGTAAAGCTGGGCTTAGGTGTTTGACATCAGCCATTCTGTTGTGAAATTTTGAAAATGCATGAAGTGTGTTATCTGTGTGGAAGGAAGGTGTAGGTTTGTGCATGATGAATATGCAGTTGTGTGAAATGGAAGTTTGGAAAATCCAAGAGATCTGATGACAGGTTGCTAAAAATTTCCAATTAAGAAACCTTCGGTGTAATCTTTTCCTGCAGTTTTCAAAGCCTGCTTTCTTTAAGTAGCACACAAACAGATATCCTGCTGAATGTATTTTTGGCCATTGCTGTGGACAACCTTGCTGATGCTGAGAGTTTAACATCTGCACAGAAAGAGGAGGAAGAGGAAAAAGAAAGGAAAAAGCTAGCTAGGTAAATCCATTTGCATACAGCTACCTGCACATATTGCTGTAATTACACACAGCACAGATACATATGAATATGATACCTGTACATACACGTGTCTGTTTGATATATATAACTTTTATGTGTATAGATTATATATGTGATTACTGTAATTATATATGGAATTATGTCTATATAAATTTTGATGCAAAGGAATTCCAACCGTAAGACAAGAAGGTGCTGTGATTTAGGAGTCCCCCCAGCTGCAGTGGTGCAAGCAGAGGAAAGGAGGTCTGGGCTACTGATGAGCTCTCAGAGCATCAGCAGAGAATGGGTGTGAAATGGTGTCAATCCCATCTGAATCTCCCTACTGTCTTCTGACTGCTTTGGGCCACCAGGCATATTTTCTGTCATTCCCATGATGAGATTTAGCAGCTTCTTTTCCTTTTGATGCCACATGCTGTTCTTCTCCTGCCAGTTCTTGTAGTGTTTCTGCAGACACTAAAGGGGCACAGGCTGGATGAGGAGCTCCCCTGTCACTCCCAGCTGCCAACAGTGGGGAAGCCTCTCCTTGCTGGTTATTCACTGCCTTCCAGGCTGCTTGGAGGGGATCTCTTGTGCAGCTCTTTCTGCTTCACCCTGCCTGCAGCTCAGCAGGTTCCCCTCACTCTGGGGGTGCAGTGAGGGGCAGAAGGTTTGCAGGCAATGTAGCTGGAAGTTCACAAGATACTGCTTGAAAAGGGTCCATGCCTTTGTCACTGGGTGAACAAGGGGATCTCTGCTGACAGACCTAAAACGTGCATTTGCACAAACACACACACAAACACGTGCCATTGAGAAAGCCACAAAATATGGGACACTGTATAAACACAGATCAGAGCCCCTGCCTTTGCCTGCAGACGAGGACAAGGTGGAGCCCCTGGTATGGAGGCTGGACTCAGAATGGAGATGCCAGCCAGCTGATTGTTCTCATGGTGTGTGCTGTACTACGTGAAGGTCCTGAAAGGGAAGCAGCTTTTCCACCTTTGTAACTCTTTGGTTTTTATCTTGTAAAAATTGCTAGGACTGCTAGTCCCGAAAAGAAACAGGAGATGGAAAAGACAGCTGTGGAGGAAGAGACAAAGGAGGAGAAAATTGAGCTGAAATCGATCACTGCTGATGGAGAGTCCCCTCCTGCTACCAAGGTAAGGTCTGCTGGCAGCCAGCACTCCCTGGGCAGGGGTGGCATGACCAGCTTGGGTTGCCACGGGAATGAAAACTGTCTGCTTTGTCTGATAAAGCCTTTGGTGCTTCTCCTTCCATTTCTGCCAGATCAATGTGGACGATTATCAGCCCAATGAAAGCGAAGAAAAGAGCCCTTATCCCACAACAGAGGCACCAGGTAAACACCTCCTTCCTTGTGTCCCTCACCCAGGAGAGGCTCCAGCTGCTAATGCCCACAAAGCCCAACTGTGGCAGCAGATATGCTGGAAATGCTTTCATGATGGGGCAGGATGGTGCTCTTGCCTGTGTTTGCACAGGTGTGGGCTTGGCCCTTTGAAGTCCCTGTACTGATCACTCACATTTGATTTGGTTCTCTGTAAAGCTCTTTATTGGAAAATGCAGAGCTTTACAGAGAATCAAATGATGTAAAAACCTCCCTGTTTGAAAATAGACATATGACACTGTTTTCAGTGTGCTTTTTCAGTACTCAGTGGTCAGGGGACTCTCACAACATGTAGTCATGAAAGGGAAAGTGCTGAATGCCTTTTTGCACTGTTTTCTAATCAAAAAGGACAGTGTGACACTAGCACGACTCTAAAGGCATAAGATCTCAGCCTAGAAGTGCTAGAAACAAGCTGTAGCTTTAGTTAGGCTGGTTTTCAAGTCAGGTGGGCCTAAGTAACTTCATTCTCAGATACTTGAAAGGTTGGTTGAAGAAATCTCAGAACTTTAGGCAGTGTTCAAGAGACCCTGAATGGAGCTAGTCAGTTCAACTTCCATTCTTGGAAAAGTGCTGGAACAAAGGATTAAACAAACAGTATGACCACAAGATAAGGAGATGACCAGCAGCCAACATAGATTTGCCAAGAGCAAATCACGTCAAAGCACCCTTATCTTCTTCTGAAAGGGGCTGAAAACACTTGTAGAGAAAAGAAGTAGATGTCATTTTCTTTAGCTTTGCTAAGGCTTCTGACTGTCTCTTACAGCGTTCAGACCCTTTATGGGAAGAGCAGTGATAGCCCAAGTGAGTTTGTACAGTCCAAAAGCCTGTCTGGAGTTCAGCTCAGTTCATTGTTAATGACCTGGATGATGGAAGAGGCAATATGCTTATTACATTTGTAGATGACACGAAGCTAGGAAGGACAAGAAGCGTGCTGGAGGGCAGCATTAGAATTCAAAGAGCTCCTGAGGTCCTGGATAAATGGTCTAAATAAAATTGAAAGTGCCAGGCTCCATGCATAGACAGGAATAAACAATTCACAAATAAAGGATCTTAGGTGACAGCTAGTTAGGTAACAGTCCTTGAGAAAAGGATCTGAATCTCACGACCACAGGCTCAACAGATGCCAGCCACAGTTTGCTGTCTTTGAAAAGGCAATCAAACAGTGAGATTTATGGCACAGAGAAAGAATGACCCTTTTGTCCAGGTATGGCTTTGTTTTAACTGATCAATGCAAGCTAATCAGAGTAAAGCAATTGTTTTATTGTGCCAACCATTGATAACATCTCTGGTATCTGGGATATCACAGCTCTTTGTGGGTGCTCTGGCTAAGAGAAGTGGGGCTGAATTAGGAGGAGTGTAGAAGAGAATGATGAAAACCATGCTGGTAGGTAGCAAGAACTAAGATCCAATGAACCTTGGTCATTTGGCTTGAGAAAGGCAGGAGAAACACCTTCAAATGCAGAAAAACCTTCTGCAGGTAGGAGAACTATCTCCAGTCTGAAGTAACAGATTGAAGGTTCACAGCAGAGAGAATTTTCTAATGGTGAGGCTGTAAAGGTTCACAGAGATGGTTGTGGAAGCATCACTGAATGCTGTGAAGGTCAAGTCAGAAAAATGCCTCCCAGAAAAGGCTTAGATATAATAATGAATGGAACCTGGCTTGGCAGAGGCATGAACCAGAGGCCTTTTGTGATCCTTCCCTGCTCTGCTCTTCTGTGTTCCTGTGACTGTGTAACAGGCTATGATGGGCTACAGAACACTTTCTCTTCTCTTCCATGATTCCTAATAAATAAATGTCTGATAATAGGTTGATTTGATGGGGTAAAAAAGAACACAAGAGTTCATTTGGAGTAGATGGACAAGAGTTTCAGACTAGCAAAGTGGAAAACTGTTCATTGCATTTGATTTTCAGTACAAGGGCTCCCCACATGTGCTGTACTTGTATTTTTCCATATTTACAGCCAATTTACCAGGAGTGGAGTGTGGTTCTAACTCTGGGCAATACTATTTAACAGAGTCTGAGGCAGGTCACTCTGCATTTACTCTTCCCATCACCTCTGTAGGCACAGGCACATACTGGACACACATCCCCAGTTGCTAAGGGGTTTGTGGGAGTCTTTAGTAAGAAGCACAAACTACAACAGCTTGATACAGTTTTGTGTCTGTTTCTCAGCTGGCTTGGATTTCCAGACAATGACTTTTTTTTTTTTCAAGTGAAATAACAGCCATTTGAATGTCAATTTTAAGTCTGCTGCTAATAGAATTGGGGTTTGTTTACTTTTTGTAGATAGCTTAGTAAGAGTAGCTTATAAATGAAAAATATAACAGAACACTACATCTACTTTTTTTGTTGTTTGTCATGCATCCATGCATAGAATTAGAGTGCAGGAAATCAAGTGAAAACACTTTTAGTGCCTGCCTGGGGGTGCCAATCCCTGCCTCAACACACTTTTGAACACAACCTAAAATGTGAATGGGTTATCAGGTTTTCTCCTGTCTCCCATTAGAAATGCAAAGGGACACCCTCTTGGTTCCTTGCCATTGTATGGCACCAGTGCCATTTCTCAACAGGCCTGTTCCCTGAATTTTCTCAATTCTTTGTGAAGACTGAAAATTCAGTCAGAAACCGTTCAGGTCAGAAAAATTCTGTCCTCAGAATTTGAATTGGTCACTTCATTTGCTTCTCCTGACAAGGCAGGGTCTTTCCTAACCTCCCTTGCTCATTCCCTGATTTGTTTCTGCTCCTTAAACCAGTTTTCTCAATAACCTCTCCTGGCTCTGCTTGCTGCACAGTGTTCCCCCTCAGCCCCAGAATAGCTGCAGCTCCTCAGATCACCTGGCCTCTTTTTCGGGAGGACAGACTGGCTCTCCCAGAGATTTGTGTACACTAGAAGGATTATTCTGATGATATGTTTATTACAGGAAGACAGGGAGCTAGTCTTGCAGTCTAGTACAGAAATAGACAAAGAATTCGGAGCGTCAAATGAAGGTAAAAGCTGGGGATGATTCATGGGAGCTTGAAGCAAAATAATGTCCTTATACGAGAGTTCTGGTCTTTGTACAGTGAAAAAAAAACCTCCCCATCATCGAATTTCTCACTGATGCTGCACTGTAGGCTGTTTGTGCTCGTCTCCACAGCCAAAGAACATTTGCTTCCACAAATATGAGCAGCTGTGCTGCTTCTACGTGGAGGTAGATGGTATGGGCAGTGACCTGGGGTGAGGCTGTAATCATGTCATTCCTTGTGAATTTGGCCCTCAGTATTTCCTTTCCTCTGTGCCCCAGACTCTAAGTGAAAAGTAGAACATCGTTCTTTATCTATGGCAGAGGAACTGAATGTGGTTTTCAGTCTGAAAGTGTTTGGTTCCCAGAGTCATTAATATCTATTTCTTCCTGTGTGGCAGACACGAGGAAAAGCAGAGAGGAACAAGGTTCTTTATGGTCTTCATGGGGCTGCTCCTTCTGCTCAGGGTCCATTTTCCAGAGGCATTGTTCCATGCCCGTTTAAAAGTGTATTTTAAGCATTCCTCTGAGTAATAAAAGAAGAATGATCTCACATTGAAGATGCAGAGCAGGGGCCCAGAATACTCTTCTTAAGTAAGAGTTTCAAATATCCCACATGATCCCAGGCATTGGTTTTCTGGCCTGTTAAAGAAGAAAAAGAATTTGCTTACCTCACTCTTTGTCAGCCTTCTCTGAAACCTGGAGATAAAAGGTGCAAGTGCAAAGTATGGTTATTTTACATAAACATGTGCATTAACCTTAACACCTATTTTACAAGTCCTGGGTAAAAAAGTACTTCTGAAAGATGTTTCTTTGACTAATAAAGCCTGTAGAAAGAGTATTATGAAGTATATTACACATAGTATTGAGCTGTTAAAAAACAGACTGACTTTAAAAGTACAAACTCTATGTACCAGCTCAAACATTTATGGAAAGATCTATCGAGTGGATTTGAGCTGAACTCTTGGTACTGGAAGTGTGAAGAAAGAATCCTATTTGCATGGAACAATGGCATGCATTCAAAAAGGGCACTTTCCTCCTCTCTCTGATATCTAGATCAGGATCTGTGCTGATTCACCTGTTCTTTCTGATGTGTTCTGTAACCAGACCAAGTACAGTACCTCACCCTAAAGGAACACCATTCCTGGAACTTATCTCCCCTTATGGACTCAAGATGAACCTTTCAATTAGAGGTTCCTCCTTTGCAGTGCCTGGAAGATGAATCACTTGTATCTAACATGTCAGGCTCCTTTCTTAAAGTTTCTTTTTTCCCTGTCTTGCTGATTGAGAGGATTGGGATCTTTAAAGGAGCAAAATCCTATCATGTCATTTACAAAACAACATCTGACTTCAGCAGGCAGAAGAAGTCCTCAAAGGCAGAAGCTTCTCTTTCACGTAGCACTCAGCCTTCCTCTCTGCATTTCCCACCTTGAGGTTGCTCACTGCTCTGCCTGGAGGTGACACAGGTTCAAGAGTCTCAGCCTCATTCCCATCTTTCTGATCTTCCCCCCACTAAATTGTAAAAGGGGCCAATGCCAATTTTAAGGCTTTCTGATGGGTGCAGGTCAATGTGCATGTGCTCACTGTTTGTTCTGGGGCACACACGTGCTCATCCAGACACAGCCCCAGATGCAGCACCAGCTCCATGGAGATGCTCACAAATAGAAGAAAAACAATCTTGATAAACTGGAGGAATGGCCAAAAGTAAAAAAAAAAATATGCCCTTCAGTAAGGATGAGGTCTAAGTGCCACTTTTGGGAATAGTCAGCAGCAGAAACGCAGAGGGGGCAGTGAGAGGCCAGACTTGCACCATGGTAAATAATCTCTGCTTTGTGCATATCAGACACTGAGGGCAAATTCATGCCCAAGGATAATGAAAAGTCTCCAGGAAGGACATTTAACAGGAAGATAGTATTACAAGATGTAAGAAGTAGCTTTCTTATGTCTTGTAAGTGAGCTGTAAGAAGTAGTTACTCGTAAGAAGTAGTAAGATAGAAGATGTAGCTTTTCCTCTGCAGCTGCAGGTTAATCCTGCAGATAATCTGGGAGCAAGTAGGAGGAGTGATCACAGACCTGGGGAGCACAGCACCTCAGGAAAGGCTGCTGCTGTTTTGCTCTAGGAACCAGATATTCTCCCAGAGGTTAATAGTGGTCCTCAAGTATGCAAAAGCTTTCTGCACGGGGAAGGCCATTTTTAATTTTCTGTGTCCATGGCAAATAAGCAAACAGATAATGGATCTAGGCCACAGCAAGCAAGATTCCAATGAGCCATTAGAAGTAGCCTTTTCTGGTTTTTGCAGAAGGAACTGTGAAGCATCTGAGGAGAGTGCAGTGGGAATGTTGTAGGTTTACCAGCACTAATGGTTTCACAGAGACCAGTGTCTGCAGGGTGAGCACGGGCTAAAGGGCAGGGAAACTTCAGCATCCTATTTTAATGGTTCTTAGTTTTTAGCCCTAGTTATGACAAAGACAAATGCCCCAGCACTTTGAAATGGGTTGTATTTTGCATTAAAAGACAAGAATGCTTCTTGCAGCAGAGGAAGATGAGGAAGAACCTGAGATGCCTGTCGGCCCTCGACCTCGCCCCATGTCTGAGCTGCACCTCAAGGAAAAGGCTGTGCCCATGCCTGATGCCAGTGCTTTCTTCATCTTCAGTCCTAACAACAGGTATTTAAGAGACTGGTTAGCCAGAAGAAGGAGGTGAGGAGCTGGTGCCCCTTTCACACTGGGCCCCAAAAATGATGAGGTGCAGAGCTCCCTTTCAGCACTTCATACCAGAGGCCTCCTTTGACCCACCTCCCCTTTAAGGCATGAAATCCTATGGAACCACACCTGGGAGGGCAGTGAGAATATTCAATAGGAGCTCATGGCACGTGCAAGGCTGATTGAAGATACAAATCGTGAAATCTTCAGGAATCAGGGACACGGGGGCAAGTCAGTAATTGGAATTTCCCAACATATCCGGGTCCAAACTGCAGGGGAGCCCTCATGCAATCAATCAAATGGGAGGTAGCAGCTTCCTGTCCTAAGGGCTGCCCAAAATCCACTCCCAGTGGGGAGTTCATGTGTCTCTGCTCATTGCTGCACATCAAGGTTGCTTAAAAGAAGAAATGAGAGGGGAAGGAGAGTCCATAGCTGTGAGAGGAGTCTAGAAAGCACAATTCTTCTCTCAGAGAAGAAATAAGGGAGGAAGGAGAGTCCATAGCTGTGAGAGGAGTCGGGAGAGCACAATTCTTCTCTCAAAGAAGGAATGAGAGGGGAGGAGAGTCCATAGCTCTGAGAGGAGTCCAGGGAGCACAATTCCTCTCTCACACTTTGCCCACGGGCCCCTGCAGTGCAGCCTCCTGTTGTCCCAGCTGCCTTTCCCACAGAGGTGTGCAGGACCTGTGGGTGCAGGGTGTCAGGAGACAGGTGAGTTTATCTTTGCCAGGGCACAGCAGCGAGCTCACTGCCCAGTGCTCTGTGCAGCACCACGTGTTCCAGTACCTCTGCTGAGGCCTCAGCCTGCAAACACAGCCCCAGAGGAAGGCAGGGCTGTACCTGCACTGCTGAATTCAGAGCCATTTTTTCCCCAGCAGAGCTTGTGCCACTCCTCCTTGGGTGTGTGAACAGGGAGGGACTGAGGATGACTGGGGCTCGTGGACTGGAATGCCAGCTTTGCCACCCACCCCCTGTCATTTATGGAACTAAATTAACCTCTGCAGTCATCTGTAAAATTGCTATAATAGGGACTTGGAGCCCTAACAGCCAAGAGTAGAGCTAAATAGATTAATGAAGTGCTTGTAGAATAATGCACAGAGCTATTATGGGGTTTAACTCCTCACATCCTGCTACCAGCATATGGAAAGTGGTGTAATGGTCTCCAGTAAGCAAGTTTGATGGGAGTCTGCTCCTTCTTTACCTTTTAGCTTCCCACTAAGAGCACCTGTGTTTAGCATACAAGCTGCATGGCATGATGTCTCCCAGAAGCCATTTGCTGATGCCAGCCTGCCCTGTATCCATCTGGCCAGGCCTGTGCCCTGTCAGCAAGGCAGGTCCCCCACAGCTCCCATCAAGTGACACTCCAGTCCCAGCTCAGAAAGACACTGGCACCCTAAAGCCTGTTTCTGCTGCTTTCCTCCTAAATGAATCAGGAATGGTTCCATAAATGAAAGCAAGGGGTATAATTCTGGGCTGGCAGGTCTCAGAGCACGTGGAAATCACAGAAAGCTCTGTCAGGAGGGGATGATTATCCTCCATTCAAACACGTGGAGTGTGAGCCCTGTGTGGAGAGCCAGCACTGCCCTGCACGGGCTGTCCCTGTGCTGGGGCAGAGGGAGGATGCTCTGCAGGGCAATCCTCCAGTGCTGCTGGCAGAGGAGGAGGGGGGAAACCTTTCCCAGGTCCTGCTGCTCTTTGAGAGGTAAAGCCGTGCCTCTCCTCTCCCTTGCAGGTTTCGTGTCCACTGCCATCGGATCGTGAACGACAACATTTTCACCAACCTGATCCTGTTCTTCATCCTGCTCAGCAGCATCTCCCTGGCAGCTGAGGACCCCGTGAGGCACCTCTCCTTTAGGAACCAAGTATGCTCCTCACCCTCCTTCCCTCGCTGGCTGGTGCAAGTGTGCTACAAGCAGATCATGCCTCGAAGCCAGGAAAGGCAGAAAAGGCTGCCTCGGAGGTTTGGGGAGTGCCTGTCTTCCAGGATTCCTGCCTTTTTTGTGGGCTGTGTGTGAAATCATTAGGTTTTGCAGGAAACATGAGTCAGTGCTGAATTTGGCCTCTGGTTCACTTCAGAAGTGTGTGTAGGGAAAGGAAGAGCAGGAGGCTGAAGCAAAATTATCGTTCCCTGGGATTAAAGCATTAGAATTGAGCTGTAAAAACATTGATTGGGGATACAGATGATTCAGTTTTGAGGGGTTTTCAGGTTCCCTTTGGAACATTTGTTCTGCTGCCACATGCTGTCTTTTAAACTAAAAAGCCCAGGACCTGATTTTCATTTTATTCACACTGGGGTAAATCAGGAGCAACATTCACGAGTTTGATGCTGTCACTCTGGGGGGAATTGATGTCATCAAGGTTAGAATCAGACTTTTTGAACACAAGCTGCAAAGCTATCATTAAATTTGAGATAACCCTCAAAAGATACGCTGTGCTCCTCTCCCCACCCACCTGGGGAGAGAAGAGGAAAGCATTCAGCACAGAGATACATTCTCACCCTCTTTCCTGACCGTTCTTTTTTGCCTTTTGAAATGTTCAGTGCTCCCTTAACTTTGCCAGTGGTTGTTTCCATCAGTCAGGGGTCATTGCAGAGAAATGAGGAGTCAGCAGACATGCAGGACCTCTGATTTCTGGTGTCTGCAGTGGCATTTTGGTGCCTCGATGCCTGAAGAGTTTGCTAGGATTGAGGAGTGGGATGGTTTTTTCTGGTTTAATAAGAAAACCTTAATTTAATGCTCCCTGAAATATCCTGGCCTGAGCATGCATTTGAACACATATGTGCATGCAGAGAAGGTGTGAATGGAAGTCTATTCCTGAGCATATCTCAGAGTGGCTTTGCATTTTGTCCTGAGGGAGGATGCTAAATAATCCAGCCAAACCTGTGCCACCAACAACCCACTTGTGCACAAATGAGGGTGCACAGCACGCAGGGACAGCTGAATGCCCACATGTGTTAGTGCTGCAGCATGTCAGCTGGCAGAGGGGCTCCTGACATGCCACAGGAACTCACAGAGCCTGCAGCAGAGAGATTTAAATGAGAGGGGGGAAGAAAAGAGTCAGAGCTGGTCATCCAGGAGTGAAGAGCTGCAGGTTTGAGGCAAGGCCTTGTTTTGTGTGTGTGAAGCCACTGGCGTTGCCTGAAAAATCTGTGTTTAATTTTTGCAGGTACAGATGTGTAAAATGCATCATACGAGGGCACGCTGACCAGATGTTTGGGTTGCAAACGTGGCCTGCCTTTGCACAGTAGAACTGTAAGATGGTGTCCTCCCCTGTGCCCACACGGAGGCCTGGGAGGAAAAGGAGGAAAGGAAGCTGAAACCCAGCTGAAAGCAAAGCTGCCTCTGCCTGCACTCAGCACGAGCCTGTGCACCAGGACTTGTGCAGGCTGGGGATGCTGCTGGCTCAGACCATCCCAGAGCAGGAGGGCAGGAACAGAGAGCCCAGCAAGGGCTGGTGGAGAGGCTGGCACTCTGCTGCTTTCCTGGGCTATTGAAACTCTCAAAGGGCCAGATTTGAGCTCTGCGAGGCTTCAGTACCTCTGAGGGTGTCCTGCACCTCTCCAAACGGCTTAGAATAATTTGCAAGTGTGTTTTATAAAGCAAAGGTTTTAATAAAAGATAAAGTAAAAAACTGTGCAGAAACAAAAGAAAAAGCCGAGCACAGGTGTCAGAGAAGCCTCTGGCACCTTGCTAAGACACCTTAAAAAGCACCTGGGCTCCTTTGTGCACCTTCTTAAGTACTTAAGGTTTCAGGAGGGCTATTTTGGGTTGCTGCCAGTAGAAGCAGCTGCAGGTTTTGAGAAACATTTCTAAAGCCCACCCAATGTCCCCATGCTGGCACTGGGCCAATTTCAATGAGTGATGAACAGAAAGTTCTGGTGTTTCTCCTCCTCAAAAGTCAGGGGTGAAACCGAAACCCCTTCCCTAAAATGGAAACACCCACCGAGGTGGGGCTGCACTGCTGCCCTGGGGCAGGCTGTGTCCCCCTTGTGTCACACAGGGCTCTGGCAGGCAGTGTTTGAAGTGCCAGCCCAGGCTGACCACCCAGCCTCTGGAGCCCAAGCCACTCCTGAGACTGTGCTCACAAAATTCTCCTGTTTGCTCCTTGGCAAGGTGCTCGTTCATTTTAATATATTCTAGAGCAAGTCCATGTGTAGACAATAATAAATATGCCAGCTGGCAAATGGAGCTGCCTGCAGAGGTGGGGCAGGGACCATTTTCATTGTGCAGCTGCACCTTTGGGGCTGCATTCACCGCTGTGTTCTGCATTCACCAGCTCCTTGGCAGTGCTCTGGTGAGGAAAAGCAGCAACAGGTGCAGCTTAATCGTTCACTTCAATCAAGTTTGCAGCTTCTTTATGTTGGTGGAGTCATGCAAAGCAGTGAGAGAGCACCCGTGAATCTGGCCCGTTTGTTATAAAATTAACCCGTTGATAAAATAATCAAATGTCAGGACTTAAAAAGCAGCAAGGCAAAAGGAGATTTCTAGTTGTATGTAAATTAATACAGGTTGAAATCGAGATCTGTCCCCTTGAAGTGGCCCTTCCTTAATTCTCTAAGCTGCAAAAATTGATAGCACCCACGACAGCCTTGAGAAGAGTTTGAGATTAAAAACTGAGCAGTGACCTGGAGAATTCTGAGTTATATGGGTAGCAGTAAGTGATAAATCCCCCCTATTTGATATGCAGTGTCTGCAAATCAATCCAGATTTGGATTGTGCTTAAATAGTGCAGTGTGAAATAACCCTGGAATTTACAGTAGCTGCCCCTCTGCACACCAAGCTGTAAGAATTTAGCCAGCTGTAAATCTGAGTGAGGACACAGGCACTGAGATACAATAAATGCCTGTGGGATGGGAGAGGGCAGTCTCCTGCTTTATGTTTGTTAGTGTTTTAGCAGCAAAGGTCTAAATTTCACAAATTGTCAGTTTTCTACTGCTCCCATGTATTTGCCTACTGGTTTAAAACATGGTTATGGTAAAACAACAGTAAACCATGGGCATGACACGTGATACTCAACATTTGTAGTGTAGATAGCACCAAAGTGGCTTGGGATGTTGAAATACATTGGAAACAAAGAGAGTTCAATGCTGGACCCACAAATCAGTGAGAAAGTTCCCATTTCCTGTGGGATGCCAACATATTGTCAGTGAAGGACATTCCTGTCCTTGATGCTGCTACTTTGAAAGCCCCTTTACACTTCCAGACCTCTCGTTGTGACACCACCTTTTGTGGTCTGCTGTGCCACCACCTTTTGTGGTCTGCTGTGCCACAGGCATCTCCATCTCCAGCCCACAGGTCCCTGGGAATGATGAACATTTCAGCTGGCTGGTTCTTCAGGATGCAAACAGAAATCTGCAGGATCTCAGGCACCTCTAGCAAATGACCAAATTATGGTTGCAATACAAGGGCTGGGATTCTGTTCAATTGGCAGAGTCTTTGTTATTCATCCTAATCCAGAGCAAATCAGGGCAGAGAGAAGAAATAGCTAGAGTATGATTTTGCAGTTTGCTTTTCTTCCTTTGAGAGAGGCACAGGACAAGACTGAATGGGAGTTAATAAGAATGAATATCATGTTTTCCACTGAGAGACCAGGCATTCTTTGTATTCTCAGTTTGGGATCCTATTTGGGAAAACCCTTGAATGTTCTTCATTAGATTTAAAAAAAAAATCCTACAGCAAAAAGGTTTTTTTGCCTCTGTAGTGCTCATGGGATTGTAACTCACAAAGATTTCATGTGATGTGCTTCTTGTCCTCTGTGCCAGGTCCTTCAGTGCATTCAACAGGACGTTGTCACAAAACCTTTCCCTGTAGAGCCATCCTCCCTCCCTCGTGACAAGAGCTCGTGTATTTGATTTTAACTGTGATTTCCCATTCAAGTGATCAGTCACCCTCCCCACCCCATCCCCTTTTGTTTTTTTACAGATTCTCTTTTATTTTGATATAGTTTTTACTGTCATTTTCACCATTGAAATTGCTCTGAAGGTAAAGTGCCCATCTTCTCTACCATTGCTTGCTCAGAAGCTTTCTGCTTTCCTGCCTCTCTCTGTTGCTAACACGCACTCCTGTTTGTTCTGGGTCACACTCACTACCACTAACCCAATTGTGCTTATTTTTCAGATCCTAGGCAATGCAGACTATGTCTTCACTAGTATCTTTACATTAGAAATTATTCTTAAGGTAACCAATCTGAGAAATACACTTGTTTTCTTCTTTTCTTTCTCTTTCTTTCTTTCGCTCTTTCTCTCTCTCTTTTTTATTTTTTATTTTTAACCTCGTTATTATCTCTACACAAAGGGTCGTTTTTCTTTTTGTTTGACATTTTGGTAGTTGCTTAAATAGTCTCCTGGGAAATTTTGATATTCCAACTTGTAATTGAGGGCCTGTAGCAAAACAATGCTTTTTAGGGGAATTGCAGTGAAAGGATGCAACGTTGGGAAATGTAAGAGAGGACCAAGGAAAAGGCCATCCCTTGATAAATTTCTCCCTCTGCCCTGGCCAGTCTTTCCAAAACAGGATTTTTTTGCTCTGCAAGAAACCCTGAATGCACACACCTCTTACACAGGCTACACCCAAAGAGAAGGTCTCTGTTCTGCAGAAACCAGCCCAAAGGGGGCTGAGGACTCCTGTGAGCTTACAGGGTGCACAGCCAAGTAGGAGGAGGGAGCACAGTGCAAGAGCTCACTTTTTAGGTGTAGAGAGAGAACCAAGAGTACAAATCACTGAGGCACCAAGGATCAGCAGCTGCCAATGAAAACTGCTGCACCAAAACCCAGCTCCCCATTTCCCTGCTCTGTACCAAGGGGAAAGTGCAGGAGAATGGTTTAGCTTGGAAGAAAATAAAAATAGGCTGCCTTGTTCTTAACTCTAATTTTCTCAAATTGGTAGGCTAATAATTTAAATAACAGTAATTGAGCAAAGTTCTGGCTTTCTAAATGCTAGGTTCACTTGGCAGCTGGTTTTTTTTCTCAGCAAGCTAGTCCTAAGTGCTGGCAGGCAGTGCCTTGGAGTTGCTCAAATTTTGCAGCTCAGGACCCTAATAACAGTATCTATATGGAAGGCTGGCAAGCAGGGTGGCTCCTGCATGTTTTTATGGGGAAACGTGCTTTTTTGGATATGACTTGAAATTACCAAGGCCATCATGTTCTCCAGGGAGATGCACACATTATGTCTGTGTGCAGTTTGCATCTGTGCTGACACAATAAATCTGGATGTGCACAGATCACATGGCAGAGCCAAAAGGCCTGTCAAGAAAAGGAAAATATCCCAACAGCAACATTTAAAAATGAATTGAGGGTTCAAGGCACCTGTTTGTACTCAGAATCTCTAATTCTGCTTGCTCTGAAGGAAATGGTGACACTCCTAATGACTTCAGTGGGAGCAGAACTAAACCCAGCCTGCTGGCCTGAGCCTTCCCTGTTAACTTCAGTGATTTATGAAACACCCCTGGATATTCTCTAAGTTCAAGTGGGAGAACAGTGCAAGGACCATAAGTTTAAGTCATTGGTTTCTCCGTGCATGTTTCTCTGCTGCCTTGCACTGAGCACATTGTTTTGCATAACAGCAAAGCTGATGTAAGTGCTGAAAACAAAAGAATGAATGGCCGTGGGATGTTCAAGGCTGTGGAGAAACAAGCTTCACCTGCCCTCGTGTTGCTGATATCAACACCTGCACTCTGGTGAATGCCTGCCAAGGATTTTTAACTGGCACTCTAAAAGGCTGTAACTTGTTTAATGCCCCAGATGGGAGGCAGATGTAGATGATGCACTCTCTGAGAGTCTCTTCTGAGATGACAAAACCTCTCAACAGGCTTGAGAGAACCACAATTTGTACCAAACTTAAACTCAGCAGAGCTTCCCCTCCTGATTTCAATGGTGTCTTTCTTTCAAGATTGCCATACAAAATCTAACCAGTAAAGGGCATCTTTACCACCTTTGTTATGGCAAGAACCCCTCCTCCCTTCCCCAACTGAATGTGTGTACAAGTATAAATTCTAAGCCAAGACCAGAGTTTATACTTCCTCCCCCTCTAATTTCTGTCTGATTGATAGTCAGTTCCCTGATGTCATGGATGTTTGGTGAAGAAAATAATCTGATCTGCCATGTGCCCTTCCAGCCTGCTCTGAAAAAAGCTGTCACAGGCTGGAAACCACCAGCCAATACACCATCCTGAGCTACTGGTGGCAGCCAGCAAACTCCAGTTTGACTTTCCAGTTCACACTTCTCAGCTGGAAGTCTGGCTGCAGCTCAGTCTGATGGTGTCTGCCTCAGGTTACTTCAAACACCCAACTTAGATGAGATTCAGAGGACCAAACTTAGCAGCTTGAATTCCTGGATGGGAATGAGAATTCCTAAGGAAGGAACATTAGCAGTTGTGGGGATGGGGTTTCTTCAAAGCAGCTGCATCAGATCACTCACCCAGTCTAAGGGAGGTGGTACAAATACCCCATCAGCTCACCCTCCTTAGCTGTGCCAGGCTCATTTAGTCACATTCTGCAACAGAGCTCAGCCTAAACCTTTCAGCTTACTCTGTCACTCAGTCCAGCTCTGGAGCTGTGACATCCTCCTCAAAGCCAGCAGGTTTTCAATACCCCTCATACCCAGGCAGGGCAGAGCCACCCTTGTAAAATATGTAATTGTTTTCCCTCCCTCTGCCCAGTGATATTCGTAATGATTACCCCCACAAAGAAATCACCCTCTTTCAGGGAATACAGCCTGGGCTTTGTAAGGAAAGCTAAAGGGAAAATGCAACTGCATCTGCAGTAAAAATGAATGAAGATGGATAGGGAAAGGGATGTGGGACTGAGCTGAAAAGAGCAGTAATTCCTCATGTTGTTTCAGTTCAGCTCTAAAGCATCAAATCCCTGAGGGATTCTGGTTTTCCTTCCTGAAGGGAAGAATGATCAACTGTCCACTGCAGCTGGTCTAAGTACTGAAAAGCATTACAGAAGAGCCCATTTCATTTTACATTTTTTGTTCAATTTTGCTAAAGAGGCCTTTATGTAATACAAGTGTCCTCTGTCCCTGAAGAAAAAGGGAGAAGCATATGATTGCAAAGAGTAGTTTTTGCAAACAGTCATCCTGCAGCTTTGCTAATTCTAGGTGTCATTTACTCGGTGCACTCAACGTGCACATTTTCCTCCCTTTCTTTAGTCAGGCCTCTCCCTGTTGTCTTGCTGTCTTTTTCACTCTCTTTTCTTTCCATGGGGGCTCAGCTTCTCCTTGGGGGTCTGGGGGTAAATTGTCTGCCAACAATAGAAACAGTGCCCCCCTCCCCAGTTGCCCACTCTGAGCACAACCAGCTGGGTTTGGCTCCCGAGCAGCTGCTGATGGCAAAGTGTGTTTGTGTCTCCTGTGCCTCCCTGCAGATGACAGCCTACGGGGCTTTCCTCCACAAGGGCTCCTTCTGCAGGAACTACTTCAACATCTTAGACCTGCTGGTGGTCAGCGTTTCTCTCATCTCCTTTGGCATCCAGTGAGTCAGCTATTTCCAAGTTTTTGGCTGGTTCTGGGGCTGGGAGGGATGGCCCAGGCTCACTGTCTGACCTGGGGAAGATTTTTCTCCTGAGCCTGTTGGGGTGTTGTGCTGGTTTTGCATTGATTGACATTTAGTAAAAAGGGAAGAAGGAAGTGATTTGCTAAGCGTTCTTTTCGTGAGGTGTTTTTCTCAGGTGGTTCAAGGCCATTAAAATTCATCCTCAAGAGAGGAGGTGGTGACTGGGAAATGCTACACTGGTGACCCAGAGAGGGGAATCTTTCAGAAAGAGCAAATGAGGACAAAAAATGGGTGTCTTGAGAACCATGACATTTAGCTTTGTTCCTAGACTTTTCATAACCTCTTTGGTAAATTAGGTTGATAATGCTTTCCTACGTCCTAAGATGTTGTGAATCTTAGTCGATGGAAGGCCATCAAGCACTTGAAGAGTTTTGTGAGACTATTCAGAGTGGTCGTGGCTGTTCTGTCATGCTGTTTTCCTTTGGTTCATCTGTTAATTTGCTTAATAGTTTGTAGATTTACTCGACTTCGTGTGGGGTCGGAAGTTCCCTAATTAGTTTGAGCTCTGATAAGAAACAAGCTCCCAGGTGCTGCCACTACAGGTTAGCAGCCCACGTTTGTTGCACACTAAGTGAAGCAGGACAATTTGTAAGGTCCATTGGGCTTTTAGCCATGGTTAGGAATGGCACAGTTCTTGTTTTTACCTGCTGTTTCCTTCTTGCAGACCTAAGTCAGACTCTTGGTGTGTTAACATTAAAATTGTTCCCAAAATCAGTAGGAGGACACGATGTCATTGAGCACGAGGGAGATTCTCAGTCAGGGTTGTAGTCTTGGAAGGCACAGAGAGCTCTGCTGCAGAAGACAGTTGTGTTCAGTACTTAAAAGTGAGCACATAAGTCATGCTAATCCATTCGGTGGGAGTTTTCACATCCTTACATTTATGATTACACTTAAATGATTTGTGAGTTCAGGGGCCAAACACACTGTAGGATCAAACTCCAGGTGGAATAGTCTACCTTTAATGCTGGACTCTCCTGGACTTTTCCATGAATATTTTGATGGAGCACTTCTTTGAGCCTTATCTGAAAATGCCTTGGTAATGACTACATCTTGGCACAATTTCTGTATCATAGATATCTACAGGATCTGTTTGCCCTGCTCTAAAAATACACCTTGCCCATGCTCCATTCCCCCCTCATTAATACAGCAGAGATGGTGAAAGCCAGAACAAGAAGCCAGACCTCTGAAGAAAACATCGTAAATTGGTTTCCTTACCCCTGAAGTGCCGTGGCAAAGAGCTGACTAGATACCTTATGCAGTCTCAGGCTGTGCAGAATTTCACAGAGCTGTCCTTGCTGCACACTCCCCACATGGCTGTATCTCTCAAACCTTCCAATACTTTTCCCAGGTCCAGTGCCATTAATGTGGTGAAGATCCTGCGTGTTCTGCGGGTCCTTAGACCGCTGAGGGCCATCAACAGAGCCAAAGGACTAAAGGTTAGAAAAGTCCCAGTGCGTTCTATAAACTGTAAATTCAGGTTATTTCAGGCTACAAGGGCTTTTGCAGTGGTTCAGGTAATGTTTCAGCAGGATCACAGTATGGCTGAGGTTGGAAGGGAGCTGCTCAAGCAGGGCCATTGAGAGCAGGTTGCCCAGGCTTTAGAGTACCTCCAAGGTGAGAAACTCCACAGCCTCTCTGGATGACGTGTTCCAGTGCTCAGTCACCCTGAGAGCAGAAGTGTTTCTCAATGTTCAGATAAACCTACTCTGTTTCAATTTGTGCCTGTTGTCCTGGCAGTGGGAACCACAGAAAAGAGCCTGGCTCTGCCTCCTCTGCATCCTGCCTTCAGCCATTCATATCCATTGACCAGATTCCCCTGAGCCTCCTCACATGAACAGGCCCAGCTCTCTCAGCCTTTTCTCACAGGAGAGATGCTCCAGTCTCTTAAGTCACCTTTGTGGCTCTTTGCTGGCTTTCCTCCAGCATGCCCACGGTTCTCTTGTACTGAGAGCCAGAACTGGACCCAGTACAACAGGCACAGTCTCACAGTGCTGAGTAAAGGGGAGGAATCACCTCCTGCAGCTTGCCAAAAGTGCAAGTTTGCCTAATGCAGCCCAGGATACCATTTGCTGTCTTTGTAGTGGGGGCTCATATTCAGCTTCGTGTCCACCAGGATTGCCAGGTCCTTTTCTGACAAGCTGCTTCCCAGCTGCATGGCCCCATCAGCACAGAGGTGAAAAGATGTGGTTTTCTCGGGTTACAGATGGGCCCACAACCCCAAACATAACCTTTCTGTATTAGATAAACTCCTTCCTATGTGCTGGTGCTGGTGGGTGCCTAACTATTAGGGAAGTTTCAGAGACCTGAGTTCTGGTATTTTCCTACCCTTTTCTGCCTGCTTTTAAAAGTACAGCAAGAAATGAAACAAGTCGGTCCCCTTTCCCAGAACATTACTTGGGTAACGGGTGTTGGTTAAATAATTCTTACTTATTATTTGTATTTTTATTCTTGGCCTTCTCCCTGAGCCAGAAGAGTTGAGAACAATCCCAAGAGTGACTTTTGTTCCTCTCTTGCATCTGCAGCACGTGGTCCAGTGTGTGTTTGTCGCCATCCGAACCATCGGGAACATTGTGATTGTCACCACTTTGCTGCAGTTCATGTTTGCCTGCATTGGAGTCCAGCTGTTCAAGGTAAAACCATTGCACCCATTCATTCATCCAGTACATTGAGCTCTGTTAAGGGATGGGAAGAAACACAGCATGAAAAGCCTGAGGAAAGTAAAATGGGGTCTTTTGTGTGTAACAGGCGAGGCATTTGGGGCACTGTCAGTGTTACCTGGGCTTCTGCTACCAGCAGGTCTCCAAAACTGAGCCAGGCACATGCAGAGCTCTTGCCCATCATCTGTGATCAGAAGAAAGGATCAGTAACACTGTTCTTCCCTACAGAGGAAGAAAGGATCAGTAATGTTGTTGTTTCCTACAGAGGAAGAAAGGATCAGTAACGATGTTCTTCCCTAAAGATGAAGGATCAGTGATGTTGTTCTTCCCCAAAGAGGAAGAAGGGATCAGTAATGTTGTTGTGCCCTACAGAGGAAGAATGGATCAGTGATGCTCTTCTTCCCTAAAGAGGAGGAAAGGATCAGTGATGCTGTTCTTCCCCAAAGAGGAGGAAAGGATCAGTGATGTTGTTCTTCCCTAAAGAAGATCTTTACATGATCTTCACATGATCTTTACATGGGCATGACGTGGTCCCAGGAAGGTGAAGGGAGCTGTTCACAAGGATTGCTCCTTGCAGGCTCTCTACCTGCCCTCTTGCAGAGGAAGGGAGGGGCACACCAGATAACCATGGGGGGTTGTTCATTCACTTCCTCACGTCTGCTTTTATCTCCTCGCCTTTCGCCACCCTCCTGACAACAAGTGTTCAGGACATACTCATAAAGGTACCGTACAAGCAGGAGCTTCACTCCTCTTTCTTCCTTCCCAAGGGCAAGCTGTACAGCTGCACTGACAGCTCCAAGCAGACAGAAGCAGAGTGCAGGTGGGTCTGAGCTTTCCCCATCCCTGCCCTTGGCCGGCCGCCCGTGGCACCGGCGGTGCAGAGGTGCCACGTTGTGTCTCCACTCTCCCCCCACAGAGGGTACTACATCACCTACAAGGATGGGGAGGTCAGCCAGCCCATGATACAGCCCCGCAGCTGGGAGAACAGCAAGTTTGACTTCGACAACGTCCTCACTGCCATGATGGCCCTCTTCACCGTCTCCACCTTTGAGGGCTGGCCAGAGTGAGTGTTTCTCAGGCTGCTGCCACTCTAGCAGTGTCCTCATTCATTTCAAAAGAGAAAATTCAAAGGCAGAGCACAGCCTTCCCCTCTCTAAGTATTTAAATAAGTCTAGAGTTTTAAATATAGCTGTAGTAGCACTGTAGTATTATGTGCTTTGTAAATTCCTCAGAGCCTGCAGGAATTTCTGTTACTGTACTTGTAAGCAGTGCAAAGCACTGTCTGTAGTCCTTAGAAGATGTTTTCCATTAGTAGCAGTGATACCAGTATTTGTTACAATTATTATGTGTATAAATGAATGTAAAATCCATATCAGGTCCTTTCCAGAATTGCCAGGTTTCGGTTTCCCTGTGGAGTCAGCAGTATGAAACACAGCAGTGCTGCCTCTGCAGTGCTGGCAGACATGGGGAGCCTTTCCAGGCCCTGCTGTCTGTGCCACAGGAGCTGGGGACTCCCACAGGGACCCTCAGGGTGACGTGCAGGGTGGCAGGGGCTGGCCCTGACCTGTGTCACCAGGTGCTGCCAGCAGCGGTGTTCACAACTGCTGGCTCCTGGGAGCCCCTTTTCTCACAAAACTCAGTTCCCAACAACTCTGTTGGGGCTCTCCTGCCTTTTGTTAGCTGGAGATTGTGATTTTGTTCCACTAGGAAGACGTTTCACCCCTGAATGGGTTCAAATATGTAGAATTAGTAAGAGCCAGGTCTTCTCTTTTGCAAGTGTTTGCACTCAGATCAGTGCAAGTCTGCACATCTCTGAGTGAATTCATTTTGATACAAGTGGAAGAAAATCACAAAGTCAAACTTGATAACATCACCTACAAGGCCTCAAGGCAGTTGCAGATTTTCTCTGCATTTGGCTCCTGTTTGCTTTCAGGTTGCTGTATAGGTCCATTGATTCCCACATGGAGGATGTGGGACCCATCTATAATCACAGGGTTGAGATCTCCATCTTCTTTATTATCTACATCATCATCATTGCTTTCTTCATGATGAACATCTTCGTTGGTTTCGTCATCGTCACATTTCAGGAACAAGGAGAACAAGAGTACAAGAACTGTGAGCTGGACAAAAACCAGGTAATTTACAACACCTTGCTGTCACCAAAGGTAGAAAATGCATTGAGAATAAGCTTTTAATAGATAAATGCATGCAGAGAGGAAGACGTTAAGCTTGCCAACAAATGCACACAGAGAGGAAAATGTTAAGCTTGCCAACAAGATAAAAACTCTAAGCTGGCTTTGCTGACATCTTTTAGGAGTCAGGTAGAAAAAAAAATCTTGCTGGAAAAAGTTATTTTCTCAAGGAGCAACAATTACTTAAAAATGTTTGCTGTGCCATTTGTTTCACTGAGATTAGATGAGCACAGCAGCAGTGTGCTGTTGTAAAAAGTAAATGGCCAGAGTAATGGCAAGCAGAACTCTTTAACAGGTAGAATGTGCACATTCACATTATGACCTAATAGAAATTCTTCTACGAAGCTTTTCCATTTCAGTTAAACACTGGAAACGTATTTTTATCACATTTGAAGGCAGCTGACCACCCTGCTGTTTTGGGTTTGAGTTTGAAATGTGCCCTGCCTCTCCCACAGCGCCAGTGTGTAGAGTATGCCCTGAAAGCCCGGCCCCTGCGGAGGTACATCCCCAAAAACCAGTACCAGTACAAAGTCTGGTACGTGGTCAACTCCACCTATTTTGAGTACCTGATGTTCGTTCTGATCCTGCTGAACACCATCTGCCTGGCCATGCAAGTAAGTGAGCGAGCAGAAAGGCTCCGGGTGATGAAGTGCTAGAAATTGTTGGGGAAAATGGCAAAAAATGGCTGAGGTTGAGACTTCCTTTCACCTTCACACCGTGTGTTGAGGGGGAGGGATAAGCACGTTGAGAAAACCATTGTACTGTGTTCATTCTGATGGCATGTAGCTGAAATGAGGAATCTAACTCCTGCCCTCTTCCTGCTAATATCTCACACTTTCAACAATTCTATTTTGACTCCTCAAAAACAAACAAATTTCATGTTTCTAAACAGAGTCCTGCAAGTACTAGAGCCTTTCAAGAAAAAGGTTGAAAATGCCTCAACACTGTATTTTTCCTGGCCTTGCATTCAGCTGCAGCTGAACTGTTTTACCTGAAACTGCTTTGAATAAATCACCCTGTGCCAATACAGAACATGAATATCCATCCCAGCTGTTTAAAGTTTATTAAAGTTAAGCAGCTACAAATGGGGTCTTGTAACATGAACTGGAAGGTGACCTTAGAACAAGGCAGTGCAATCTGTTCCAGTATCATGATCTGGAAATAGGGATATGAAAAGTGAGGTGGCAACACTTGCAGAAGACACTGCTTGAATTAATCAATAAGAGATGAGGAGTAACTTCATAAGATCTTAATAAAGTTCAGTGAATGGGCAGCATGATTGCAAATTTAATTCAGAGCTGACAAATGCAAGATAATGCATATTGGAAAGATGTGATTTGAGCTGTTCATGTACTTTGCAGAATCCTGAATTTAGTGTAATTACTTGGGGAATGGCGTGGTCTCATTATGGACATCTCAGTGAAACCCCTGCTTGCTGTGCAGTCACAATCAAACAAAAAAGTAATCCAAGTGTTAGGGGAGGCTGAGATAAAAAAAAAAAACACAACTGGATATTGCATTGTAACATTGTGCAAATTTATAGTGAGCCCTGAATTGCAATGATGAGTATGATTTTGGGGGCCACTCCTCAGAAAGATTCTCCTAAACAGAGGAGATGAAGAGCCAGGTGGCAAAAATGGATAAATGGATAGAGGCATGGAAGTGCTTATGTATGAAGGGAGATGGGAATTCTTGATTAAAGAAGTGAATCACACTGGGGTCTCCTTAGAGGACCTCGGCATGAAGGGGCTGAGTTCCTGGCTGCTGGCATGTCCTGTCCTCACACCCCTGCTGGGATGCTGTTTTTCAGCACTATGGTCAGAGCTGCATGTTCAAGGAAGCCATGAATATCCTCAACATGCTCTTCACTGGCCTCTTCACTGTGGAGATGGTCCTGAAATTAATCGCCTTCAAACCCAAGGTAGGTGCTCTAGGAGTAGGTCTCCCTGGCCTCGTGTGTGTGTGCATGTGTGAGGGGCAGCTGTGAGGAGAAGGAGGAGGTGAAACTTTCTGACCTATTTCCCCACCAACAACTGAGCTGGACAGTTGCTCTCTGGATTGGAGTCTCACTGGTATTTAATAACTTTTTCGCTGGAGAGTAGACACAAAAAAAAAACCAAACATAAAGAAAGGCAACACCTTCTGATAGAGAGGGTTCCTAGTTTTCATTGAGTTATCACAGTGACACTCTGCTGAGGCTAGAGCATGTCTTCCATTCTGAATGTTATTCTAATGCTCTCTCTCTGACTTTCCTTACATAATTTATAAATAGCATCTCCTGATTAGTCTCCTGACCCAAGCGAACTTAATCAAGCATGACTCATTTTGAGTTATGAGCTTTGGAAAGAAATGTTTCTTCTGGGAGGGCTTCATCTCAGTGATGGTTTGGATTGCTCTAGTTTTAAATTTAAGGCTTCATTGATAATATTCAGTACCCCAGCAGGTCCTGTCTTAAAGTATTGTCCTGTGCATTGGGCCATGATATTATGCTAGTCTAGCTGCACTGTGGGGTATGATTATAACCTCCAAACTCTTCCAGCTAAGTTCTCACAGCTGCTGCAGGACAAGGACAAAGATCCTGACCTCACAGAATTACCCAAGACTTTCTTCTGTGGGGTTTAAATTCAGTGATGTGTCATAAAAAGTTGGATCCAGATACCTAAATATAGATCCCTCATGTCATTTTGTATCTTCAGTGGTACCTTGAGGCGTGGGGTTGTGTCTTGAAGGATGCTTTGAAACATTTTGGAGATGGTCAAGATGCTCTCTGAAGCATCAGTTATGACACTGGTAAAAATGAGAACTTTTCTGCCTGGCAGTCATGCTTGTCCTTCGTGTTAAAGTTAGGGCATCACTGAATTCAGCTCCTGCCAGGTGTAATCCAACATCTTCCTCATCCTCAGTTCAGAAACTTTACTCTCCATTTCTACTGAAGTTGGACTTACTTTTTTCTTTTCAACCCCATGTTGACTTTACTCCCACCCAGCTTCTCTCTTTCTTCCACACTTTCTAGGACTTCTTCTTGTAATAGTCACAATTTTGTTTTCCACCCAAGCCAAATCTCACTATCCTATCTGGGATGTAGTTCTCTTGGAAGTTAGGAGCATCTTGGCAGTCGTGCTGAAGACTGGAGTTTGGAGTTTTTTTGTGAGACCTCAAACACCATCTTGGGAAATTTAAAGCATCATTATCTGTTTCAGCAGGGATTTTAATTTTCAGGAGAGATCTGCCTTTTATTTTTGACACTTCACCATGTCTGTTAGCAAGCAAATTTTCTGTCACGTCATAAAAGTTTTATCTGCACACCATGTACCCAGAAGTGCATCTCACAGGCTTTAAAATGTTCTTCTGGTTTTGCAGTTCTGTTTTACAGGAGATTCTTAACTTTCAGGAAGATGGGAATCTCAGCAGAATTTGGTTTAGAGCATTTAGGGGAGAAGTTCAACCAGGTCCAATACTGAGTTCTGTGCAAATACAAGGAAGGCTTTACCTGACATGGTTTCCTCTAACAGCAAGGAAATGACATTGATGATACTGGAAGTCCTTTCTACCTCTTCAGTTTAATCTCCTTTTCAGGTTTTACTGCACAAAAAATATTTTAAAAAATCAGCTGAGGGTAAGCATGTGTCTCGGGATGGCAAAACATCAAAAGAGGTTTCCTAAAGTAATTGTGGAATCGCTGTAATTTGAGGATTTAAAATTAAGCTGGGAGAATCTTGAATTCAAGACAGTTTAGGAATCTGTGCTCTGCCTTGAGACAGGCAAATGGAATAGACCACAGGGCTCCTCTCAGCCCAAATTTCCATGATTCTGTAATTTGCAAACTAAATCCCCAGCTCCTACACTACAGTAAAAGTGAGAGTAAAGAAGAAATTTTCCTTATGATGAGAATAGTAGTCTTGATGGAGTCTTTTGAGCTAGGGCTCAAACAACCTCAGGTGAAAGAACAGCCAGCACTAACAATAAATGTTTCAAATCCTGGTCTGGCCTGTGTGCCAAAGATGGTACTAACTACCTCTATTTTAATTAAACACCTTATTGAAAAAGAAACCCCAACATTTAAAAAATTGGAGCAAAGGATTACAGAGAAGAAAAACAGGACTGACCTTGTGAAAAGAGCTAACACAGCACACAGCCTTTCCTCCTGCAGCATATTCACACTGAATTATGTTAAGTACCACTTCAGTGACTTGGGTTTGGAAACACCAAATTCCTTGTGTAACTTCTCATTGTTACATACGAGGGTTTGGCTGCAGCCTTCATTCCCTGCTCTCCAAAGAGGGCAACCCTTTCTCCCAGCTGAGCACTGGGGCTGATGTGGACAGCACTGGGGAGCCCTGGCTGCTTCTCTTCAGGTTGCACCCCAGCCCTGGGCATGAACTTGCCCAGGACATTTCTGACGTGGGAGTCTCCAGCATGGAGAAAGTCGTTAGCTCCAACTTCTGCTGGGCTAGACCTTGTGCCCAAACTACATTTGCAGCTGGAAGTTCTCCCCAAGAACACCAGCTGGGAAAGTCCAAAAGCATTTCTTTGTCACCTGGGAGAACACCATTACCTATCCCCTCTAGCCAACCAAGCCCCCCAACAAAGAAATGAGATGCTGAGTGTTATTAGTGTTTCCCAGATGGGAAATGGCAGCATGAAATGTTCATCTCTGCTGCAGACAGATTTGTCTGTCATTTCCTGAGCAATAAAACACAAACCAGCCTTTGTTTAAGCTGCTTTGTCTCATTTGGAATTTGTGCCCAAATATCACTCTCTTCTGTCTGAAGAATAACCTAAAATAAAAGAGCTGTGAGCTTCATGACTGACAACAAGAAAGGAGGAAACTTGGGTAGCTGAAGGTGTTGTGTTCTAATGACAAGCCTCAGGAGAATGTGGCAGAACAGAACTGAGCACAGAATTGAAGCTGGCAATATCCAGCCTGTTTTCTCCTTTTATTGGGTGCTTAACCCAGTCGTGGGTGCTGCAGCTTAACCTTTCCCTGGAGCAAGACAAAGCAGGACCTGAGCTGTGACCCTGGAGCAGCCACCACAGAGCTCTCCCTTGCACAGCCACCTCCGAAAGACACCTTGGAAGGATCTGCAGCAGCAGCAACAGAGGGATGAGGCTTCCTCCATCCGCACAAGGGGGAACCAGCTGCTCTTTATTCATACCTTCCCCAGGGAGAGCTGGAAAGGGAACTGGGACGGATCCCTGAGGTATTGGGAGCTGCTGTCGTGCTCCCTGCTTGCAGAAGTCACCACAGAGATGTGCCCAGGTGGAACAGCTTCAGGGGAAGCCCAATATGCAGGGTTCCTGCTGCTGCCCATGGCGTGGCATCCACTGTTACAGACACCCAGATTCAATTGGAAATGGGCTGGAAAATCATCAAGATCATTCAAGATCATCAAGTCCAACTGTTAACCTACCATTGCCAAGGTCCACTAAATACAATGCACCCCAGTGTCACCTGTGTGTCACCTGCACAACAACAGAAAAGGTGGCAGCCTGACTGAATGGATTTTTTTACTGTATCCCTTTTCTATTTCTCCATTCCCATTCTGTGAGGTGTCCTCCTGACTTGCTACTCTTGACACTAGAGGTGAAAAAAGCAAACACAACCAGTTGCACAGATAAGAAGCAGGTTCACACACGTGCCTGCCTACAAAGAACCAGCCTGGATAATGCAGCCCTGTCCCCAGTTCTCGTGGTGGGAGCAGGGCTTTGCTTATTGAAAGGCCAGCTGCAGGAATAAGGAGCCAAGTCCAAGTCAGGGCTCGTCTCCTGACACTTACAGAAAATATGTGAAGGGCGTAGGAAGGCAAGGGCTTTCCTAGCCAAACATACTGCTACTGCTGAGATTGCTTGCTCTGGTCAGCAAGTCCCTTTGAAACTTGTCCTTTTAGCTGGCCATCCTGTGTGAGCAGTGTTTTGGATTGCTTGGTCTCCAGGGAGGCTGTGGAGAAGAGGGGCACGTCAGCTGGAGCAGCTGCTGTGGCACACTCACTGCATGCCAGGCTGGGACAAGGCTCCTGAGAGCCCTGTGGCTTTGTGTGACACTTCTTCTGGTGCAGAGGGGCACTTACCCCATTTTTTTGCAGGATTAATCTAAGCCCTGTGTCAGACAGCTCATCCATGCCTGCAGTTTTGTCAGGAGGGTGTGCTAACAGTGAGCTGGAGAGATTTGGGGTGATTAGGGCTGCAATAAAGAAAACATCCACTACATGCCCTGCATCTCCTTACAGAGTTTTAATACATCTCCTTACAGAGTTTTAATATGCTGCTCTGAAGCAAAACTCCCAAATGGACCTCAGTGTTTGTCTTGGCTGATGCTCATAGACTGATTCAAGACTAGTTACTTCAAAGAGACAGACAGTCTAAAAGTAAAGCTGTCGAGCCAAGGCCTTTTGCTGCTTGGTTTTTCTAATTTTATAAATTCTCCAGCCAGTCTGCTGAGCTATTTTCCAGTTCCTGCATGGAGAAAGCTGTTGCTGCTGCTGCTTCAGGCTTTTTCCAGGGAAAACTACTGAAGGCAATGAGGTGCTGTGCTGTCTGTGGTGCTCCCAGCCACCACTGTTCCAGCTCCTTAAAGAAGAAATCCCCACAAGACCCAGCCCATGAAGGGCCAGCTGCTCTACCAAACCTGCCTGGGGTTTCTCTTTTCAAGTTAAAAAGAGTGACTTAAAATTCCTATTCATATGAAGTTTCACCATCTGTCAATGTACATGCTAATGTGAGGATGGATATTCCTCCAGGAATTTCAGATCTTTCCAGCTCCCTGGAATGGGCTGTTTTCCTGATGAGCCACATCTTCTTTTTCTTTCAGGAAACCCTTCATCTGTCCCCTTCTTAGCTAGGGCAGGACTACTAATCCAAGAGCTATGAATTTTCTCCTGCTATGCCTGTCCTCTCAAACCAGGGAAGACATATCCATGGAACTACTGCTATGCATAAAGGAAAGCACATGATCCTATATTTTGTCAGATCCCTGCCTGTGTGTGGAAGTGGAATCCTGGAGATTTCCTCTGTGGAACTGTGACTATCAGAGAGACTGCAGATCACAAGTCTGCTCCATTTACCAGACACTGTCAGCACCTTTCTTCCCTGGCTGTTTGTGGATGTCACTTGTAGAGCAGCCTGTGACAACGCCATCTGTCCTGCCTCAGTTACCTCAGCCCCTCATTTGTCCCTGCTGCTTCACTCTGCATTCTTGCATTCTTGTCATTCCTGCAATTCATTTTTGTGCAGCAGAGTTCAGCCTTCAGTGGGCCCAAAGGAGCTTCCCATGCAGCTCAAGTCCCACAAGGTCCCAGGCAGAGCTGTGACCCTCTGTGCAGTGGAAGTCACAATTGCCACCATGGTTATTTCTTAGCCTCCAGTACTGATGGATCTACTGTCCTCAGCGTTTCTTTCTCCCCTGATGCATTTGCACTTCTTTATTCCTCTTTAAGCTCCTCTCAGTCAGCGTTTATCATGCATTTGATGTACAGATATTTCTTCTGAAACCTGCAAAGTGACTCATCTGTTTTTGTTCCCTTTTTACCAGTACATTTCTCATACATTTATGCCTATAAACAGATCTTTCAGCAGTCTCTCCTACAGTCACACTGGCTGTTCCATACTACTTGCATTCTTCTTTCTCACCAAAACATAATCTGTTATTCCTTGGTCAGGGTAGAGGCTTCAACATTTTCACAAACAGCAGAAATTTATATCCCCTTGCAGCACAGAAACAATGTTGGTTCCTTTTGGAAATCTAATGCTTTTTGTACTTCTTCATTCTAGTACATGTAGAAATACCTGTGTAGCTTAGGATGCTGCCCTGGCATCATTCATCACAGTGTTTTGTTTTCTCCAGCTTATATGGAAGAAGGGAAGTAAAGACATCCTGCACTGATAAAAACCAGGAAAACTGATTACAACTGAGTGGTCTTTTGCTCTGAGCTGGATAACACACCAGCTTCACCTGTCAGGAATCATATTTAGCTAAAAATCACCTGCTCTGGGATGCAGCATGGTGGCACAGATTTAAAGCTGAAGCTGTGTAAATGTGAGCCCGTGGTGCAGGCAGCTCCATGGGCTGGGATGTGATGGTTGGCAAACGCTCTCAGACCTCCTTTGCTGGTTTTGGCAGGTCCTTAACCCTGGGAGCCGCCTGGTTGTTTCCTCAGTTCAGTGTGACCTTTTCTGTCTTGGAGGGGCAGGCTCTGCACGGGGGGTATTTGATGGCTGAGTCGTGTACCCACTGCAAGGGGAAGGGCAGCCTCCAACCACCACCCTGGCTTTGGGTGAGAGAAATGCTTTAAAAGGCAAAAGAAAGCGCAAGAAAGCTGATTATGTGTCAAAACCTGTGGGTGGGGAATAATATGCATCATCCAACAAAAAGGGAAGAGTGAGCTGTGCTTGATGCTGGGTAAGAAGAGAGCATGGAGAGAAGGAGGAATGATCAGGTGAAACAGGTTGTTAGCTGAAGAAAAGGAAGGAACTAAAACAACAGGAAGGACTGGGTCTGAGAGGAAAAGAGAGAAAATTCAATCCATGGAGGTAGAAAAGCCATACAGATAATGAAGAGTGGGAAAAGATAAAATATCCTTAAAGGCAGAAAAAAAAATAAATTGAAGACCTTGAAATAGTAAAGTATTAATAAAATGGAGGAAGAAGTGATTGGACAAAAAGTGATGCAAGGAGAAGAAAAACAGAAACAGGACTGAAAGAAAAAGTAAACATGGGAAGGGATTTTTAGAAAATTAAAAACTGAATTAAAACCCATACCTTTTAAGCTAATGAGCATCTTTTTGTGCTTCTGTATTTTATTGAAGGTCCCTGGCAGGCATCCCAGGTCTCCATGTTCAAACACATTAGAATCTCAGCCACAGAGCCTCCCTGTGCACTGTCTCAGCAGAGCCATTTGCAGTAGAAGTTGGGTACAGGATGTTTCCCTACTTCTGTGGATTAAACTCAGCCCTGGTTCAAAATGCATCATCAGGTTACCTCAGGAAGGCTTTCCTTTTTCACCCCAGATTTTGCTGTGGGTGAAGTCTGAATGTCTTGGCTATTCCTCTGGATCTTCCATACCACCAGAAGCCCAGCTGGGATTAGCTCAGCTGCTTCAGGGGGCCCAGCAGCTGCCACAGGACCAGAAATCCCTGATGTCTTTGTCAGGCCCAGGTGAAGACACCAGATCCTGCATTTTGTGTGCAGCCAGCCTGAGGCTCTCGAGGAGTTGCTGAACTAGCCTCGAGGGGTTTGGAAATAAACTGGAAAAGGGGGGGAAAAATCCTAACCCTTGATTAATCACTCCTCTGCTTTCTCTGTGCTGTGATTACCTGCCTGCCAGGACTCCCATGCATTTCCCACAGCATACACATCCTGCAGAGACTTGACCATATTGTCTTTCCTGTCCATAGGTCTGGAAGGAAAAAGGAGCCTCTTTTCTAACCCTTTCTGAAAAAGTAAATCCTAAAAGCACTCTATGTCAGAGCAGCACGTTTGGGTGACTTTGGTGGGAAGAAATACTTGGAATAATTATTCTGGGCATGGATGACCAGATCATCCCAGTCCTTTACACACACCAGAGGGTTGGCACAGCCAGCTGGTAGCCTTGCTCCTGGAAGCTGCTTGCCTGACAGAATTTCTACCTGCCCATGTGTCCAGGAAAAGGAAGGAAAGGAGAGGCTAAGGAACAAAGTGAGCCTCTTGCAGCCACAGCATTCTCTCAGCAGTTCAGCACTGAGGCTTTCTCACAGACCATGGAAGACCCCACTAGCCAAGAGCCAAAGCCTGGATTGGTTACTCCAGGTGCTGAGTCAAAACTGCTGAGGAGAGAGTCCTGCCAACACCTTACAAGGCAGTGACATGTAAAGAAAGAAGAACTACATCCTGGTGCTTTGGGCTGCTGGCCCATCAAGTAGGGCCTTGAATAATAAATCTTCCAGCTAATACAGAGAAAGAAAATTTGCAACAGAATGCTCAGCGATGAGGCTGATTTAGCAACAGTTTCTACAAATGAGGAGTTAGCTTGCAGATAACAGAGCACAGGGAATCCTCTTTGATGGCTTCTAGATTTCACTGAGCTCCTCACCAGCTCCTGAGTGTGTGTGGGAGAGGAAATCTGGCCCTTCCAAACACTTCAAAGGAGAAGAAAGGAGTGCCAGACTGAAGTTGTTCTATTGTGCATATGCTTATATTCTGGGATGGCATAGGCGTGACTGAACCTAAACAAGTCCTGCAGTGTGAAAAACACTGGGTAGGTGAATGTAACAGGAGAAATGAGATGGGTGATGAGAAATGAAACTTTCACCCTAAATCCTAGCTCATAACTCTGCTCGAATCTGGGTCAGGAAGCATCAAAGCCTTCCTTGTCAGCACTGGTTGACATCCTGTATAAAGTGGCTCTTCCCCATTTTATTGTGGAAAATGAGTATATCTGGCACAAAGACATGAGCAGAGTGCACCTTATTTGGTTTCTTTGTTGCTGCCCCTAAGAAAGAGACCAACAATGAAATGAGTATCCAGAAAAAAACTTCCCTCTTCATGAAAAGAACTTGTCCTTTCATGTTGTGGTGGAAACAGTTGGTGAGGGACAAACAGGCTGTTTGATCTGCTGCTCCCCATGTGACATCTGTTGTTTAAATGCAGGATGTTCTCTTTCCTGGAGGACAAGGCCAGCAATTTTCTGCAAGCACATCCTCTAATTACTACAGAGAATGTGTGAAATCTCTAACAATGATCAGGCAGAGCTGTGCAATCCTCCAGCTTTCTGAGGGATCAGTGGAGAATTCAGCAGGAAAGGCTGTTAAAGGAGCTGTGTGAGAGCCTCAGTGACAGAGGACCTTTTCCTTCCCAGCAAACATACCCAGAGAATTTGCATACTGCTGCAACATTATGACAGATGTATTTTCAGTCTGGCACCAGGGGGTTGTAATGTCGTTATAAATGATCAAAAATAATTATATGACTGCGCAATGCAACAGTGTGGGAAGCACTGTATTAGCTATTGCACTTAATTATTTAATACAGAAAATTATCCACACCGTGTTAAAAGCCCAGTGGGATGGTGAACCAGGGCCTCACTCACAGCAGCAGCAACAGCCTGGAAAGGGAAAGGGAACAGTGCCAGGGAAAAGCAACTTGCTCTCCCCCTCAGACAGAAAATCCCAACCCTCTGTCACTTCATGTGAGGTTGTTTTAAAGGGTCAAAAGCTCTCAGAGGTGTGAATCTCCACGTCAGAATGGTACCAGGTAACAGACTGCGATGCAGCACCTGTTAAGAACCATTCACCACGTTAGAAGGTGATGTTTCCACTGGCAAATGGTCACCTGGCTGACATCAGAGAGAGGTGGTCTCCCTTCTCTCCATGCATCTGGCTTTTGGAGACCTTGGAAATTTTAGTTTTTTTTGTTTCTGCTTCCCCAAGAGTAGAATGAGAGTAATCATCCTCTTTTGGCAAGCTGTGATTGATGGATCACATAAAGTATTATTTTATTACCTGCTCTAATCCATATAAAATTAGGCCTTTTGTGAAAATGGAGTTAACTCAAAAAGAAACTGTGTAAAAACCTACTGCTCATACCTGCTGTGCTGTTTCTTGAACACTGTGCCTTTCTGCCAGTCAATATCCCCCATCCACTCAGCAACCCCAGCAGAGCAGTCCACAGCCCCTTCCCCTGCTTCACACAGAGAGAGGGGAGCTGTTCTGATTCCAGCCCCATGTTCAGAATCCTTCTTCACCCACTGCTTGCCCCATCTCAGCTTCCCACCACTGGAAGTGACTCTTCACTCCGAGAGATGTGGCACTTCTGCTCTTACAGGCTGAGTTTTCCTTCTTTTGAATCATTCTTGCCTGGGCTGGCATGTCAGTCCTAATTTAGGAGACAAACTCTCTTAAACAATAGAGCCCATCCTTTAGCTGTTTTCATGGGGCTGTTTCATATTGCTGGGTTGGGTTGTGGCCTTCAGGAGTTATTTATTGGCTCTCATCAAGACGTGCTGCTTCTAGGCCTTCCAAAGCCTTTGAGCACTTGCAGCTTCTCCCAAATGGAATTTGACAGCAAAGTTCTCATGGAATTCACTTTGTGATAAAAGATCTGTTCAGCCATCACACTCACTTTTCAGTCTTTCTGGTAGAACTGGTGCTGATTTTGTTTCTCTTTGCTGAGAACAAGTCTGGTTTCTGGCTGCAGGGCAGTAATTGTTAAATGACTGCAGTGAGCTTGCTGTTTGTGAGAAAAAGGGCCTAACTCCTCATGGGGTATTGCTGTGCCACAATACACCTGCAGGAAGGTCAAGGATGTTTATCTTCTTTTCTGGGTGGACAGCAAAATTTATAAGAGAGCTTTCAGCTATTCTGCCACCATTTTCATGCCTTTATATCAAGGAGGCCTTAGTCATTATTGTTCAGAGGCATTACTCACCCTCCCTTTAAAGGCAGTTAAGAGCAACCCAGGCCAAAAATTACATCAGGATCAGCTAGTTGAATCATCTGGTTTCAGCATGCTTTCCTGGTATAATTTCCTCAGGCCTTCTCAGCACGTTGCCTGGAGATGCACTCTTTGCTCTGGCTAAGAGATGCTTTCATAACAAATGCTTCCATCTTGCCTTTGCCAGGCTTCTCTCCCAGCCTTTGGAGGACCTGGGACCAGAACGTGGCTGAGAGCTGTAAAGTGCATTTCTAACCCCTTTGGAGTAGAGGAAATAGGGGGAGATGTAAGATGGCTGTGCCACCAAATGCCACCACCCTCAGCACCTGAAGGGGGCTGCAAGAAGGCTGGAGAGGGTCTTTCTGCAAGGACACAGTGATGGGGCAAGGGGGAATGGCCTTGAACAAAAGAGGGCTGGGTTAGATTGGTATTTTTTATAAAGAAAAATTCTTTACTGCGAGGGTGGTGAGGCCCTGGCACAGGGTGCCCAGAGAAGCTGTGGGTGCCCCATCCCTGGAAGTGTCCAAGGCCAGGCAGGACTGGGCTTTGAGCAACCTGGGACAGAGGAAGGTGTCCCTGCCCATGGCAGGGGGTGGAAATAGATGGACTTTAAGGTCCCTTCCAGCCCAAACCATCCCATGAGTCTGTGGACATGGAGGCACTCCTGGGGCTCTTCAGAAAATACAGTTCTAAAATGAACTGCATTGCAAAATCTGGAAATGGAAATTCTCACTTCACAGATATGATACAGTCTTTTCTAGCCATGTCCTCCAGGCATGATCAATTATCTTTAGGTGTGTAGAGCATAAAAAAGAGATTCTGTATTTCCAGCCTCCATAAATGTTAAAGTTTGTCAAACAGTGGCTTGGGCACCTTGGTTCAGGCAGTGGGGTTTTTTTGGTTTTTTCAGTGACAGAGATATTTGTTCCCCAGAAGCACAAGTGAGACCTGTAATTTGCTTTAGGATCTACAGGATCTCAAACAATAATCAGAGGGTGTCCACTTCAAAGTGGTCAGTAATGAGGTGCCTGAGTTTTCTACCAGAGACGTAGAAATAAACATCTGAGGTCCTTTTCCAGATCACAGAGCCATCCAGGTCCCCCAACTCTTTTTTTCTGTCTAGCAGAGTGTTCAGGGTGTCCAAGCAGGCCCTCAGACCTCAAGGGACACCTGTCTGCTTTCACAGGTGCCCTCACTGTGAGAGAGAACATGCAACAAGTGAGGGAGGATAAAGGAAAACATCAGCATTTTGGAGTCTCCATCTTGGGCTATAAGCTGGTCTTGTTTTCTTACAGAATAAGCAAAATAAGTTCCTCCAGAACTCACCAGAATAGTCTGGAGTGATGAAATGCTCCCCTTTGCTTTGCCTGTCTGAGGAAAGATTGGAAGGAGTGGAAGGGAGCCTTGTTTAATTCCCTGCAGCAGTGACTCATTCCATGACTGGTAGGTGAACTGCAGGGGCTCTGGCTCAGAATTAATCCATCAGGGGATGAGAGTTGATGGATAGGATGCAAATAGGTGCTGTTTTCCTGCAGCCTGTCAGGAACTCCAAGCAGCTGCATCCTCCACTTGATTCCTTCTCCGTTAGGTTCTGCTAATTTCCCTGATTGCTGTTATGGCTAAATGGTGTCTTGGCACAAGAGAATTTGCATCTGACACTCATCTCCATTCTGTGTCAGGAGCTATTGTAGCTGGGTAAGATTGTTCAGGACACACAGCAGTGTGAATCCCCCAAATCTGCTGTGAGAGCATGTGCCTAGAGCCACTGCTTCATGTAAATGTCCTTTGATTCAATACTGCCCCTTTTGCAAAAGTACCTTCAGGGAAAGCCTCTTCCAGTGAAGTCTGAGAACTGCCTCTCACAGCTCTAAACAGCCTGCAGCATTTTCAGAAATGAATCCCTGTATTAACCAGACATCAGCCAGACTAGCAGTTCATCTCGTTTTGCAAATCCCCTGCAAAGTCTGCTTTGCCCTTTACAATCAGCAGGAAATTTTTGCTAAGAAATCCCACTGAGTGTCAGGGTATCAGCCCCTTTCTCTCCTTCCTATGTGCTCTCTTCAGCTGATTTAGACTTGATGCTGCTTTTTGTTGTTTTGGCATGCAGGATTATTTCAGAGAAGTGGTGGCAAGGTCGTCCTGCAGTTTGCCCTCCTTTTAGGCTCTGCAGTTATCTCTGAGTCTGAGTTTCTCCTCCTCGATGCTTCATTCCTGTACTCATAAATACAAACATGCATGCATGTAGGCACATCCTTCCCTGTTTTCCTACCACACTGCAGCACCACCTTCCACTGGGGACCATCCCACCTGCATTCAGATCCCACCCCGGGAACAGCCTTGACCTTGCTGTGCTCTTCATCTTCAGAGACTTTTTTCCTCAGAGGGGGTTGTTCAATTTTTCCAGGCACCTCAGAAGAGGCTGAAATGAAAACCTGTGACTAAGCAGATGCAAAACTGCACGTAAACAAACACACAAGTGACCCTGCAGGTCCCCCAGGGCTGGATGCTCAGGTCCAGCCAGTGCCATGACTCAACAGCACCCTTCCCCTGAGCACTTCTATGCACAGTGTGGATGCACAGCACCCCAGCTACCACATATTCCTCCCATGGGCTCCAGGTGACTCTGAGCTTCAGACAGACTCCTCTAGGCAATTTTCCCTGTTGTTATTATTGAGCCTTCTTAGATGTGCTACGTAGGATCTCATATTCACAAAAATGAGAAGAAATGGTGTCCAGAGATGGTGTCCAAATGGTGTCAATGCCTCTGTTAGCACCTAAATAAACCCTGGTTTCTTTAACAGCTACTCTCAGCAGCTAGGAAACCTAAGAGTGATTGGCATACTCATTCTGAAATGTCTGCTCCTCTTGCACAAATGAGATTCCATTCCAGTCAGCTACTGCATATTTATGCCCAGCCTTTCATTAACTTATTGATCATGTGGTGATACACTATCATTTGCTACCTTTGGGGGGGAAAAAAAGTGGGGAAAAAATGTGCTCTACTGGTGGGGCTATTTCATGCTTCCTGAATATTCAATCCAATCCTCCTGGTCTCTCTCTGTCCTCTTTTCTCCCCAAAAGCTTCATGGATCTCCAAAGACATCCCCCAAGAGGGGGTGACAACCATCCCCCAGCAAACCCCTGAGGATGCCATCATGTGCCATGCAATTATAGCTAAATCAGGGTCAAGAGCCTCCCTTTAAGGGTAAAACATGGTATTACACTCCAAATTCCTGCACTGCAAAAACAAACAGTGCCATCAATTCGTTTCCAGTCAGACCTCCACCCTCCTGGGAAAAGTATGCAGAACTTTCTGGTGGGAAAAATATTTTGGAAATACAACCTCTTTATTAGAGTGAAAGCTCTTCCTTCATTGAGTTTGTCTCTCGTGAGCCACCCTGGTACACTCCAGTGAGGAATGTGGCTTCAAGAGGTACTCAGGTCACAAGAGGCAGGTCCTGAGGGAGTGTAGCTCACTCTCATTCCACACTCATAACTCCTGACCAGGTAATGAGGTCGGATCCAAAGCTGTCCCACGTGGCCATTTGTAGGTAAAGGTCTCTGAGGAGGGTGGGTGGCTTTGCAGGGAAGGATTCCATCACCTTGCACCCCAATGAAGCATCTGTGTTCTCTGTTTCCTTGAGCTCTCTTGCTGTGAATAATATCTGCCTATTTTTCACCCTTCTGTTTGAAACACAGAGGGAGCAGGTGAGGAGGAAAGGAAGGTTTTAAAATTCCTGTGTTTCCTTAATTCAACAGTGGCATTTTGGATGTGGGGTTGAGTAAAACTGCATTCATATCCATGGTTCCTCTCTGTCACTCATCCAAGAGACACAGGAGGAAGAGGAGGGCTCTCTGAGCTCACCTTGCAGCCACACAATAACAGACTGGGATAATGCTCTTTCTGGGACCCCAGAGCAGAGCAGCCCATGACTTTCAAACAAGGATCTTGCTGCTGAGACTCAGTAGAGCATCCCAGGAGAGAGAACTTGCAGTGTAAATTTGGAGCAACACTGTTGAAGTCAGCAGAGTGACTCCAGATACACTGGTGGTGTCTCAGAGGTGCAGAGCAGCTATTTTTGATGGCAGTGGAATAGGGACCTTTTCTTTCCAGGCCTGAATCTCTCCTGAGATGTGCCAGCTCTGTCAGTGCAGTGTCATTGCTTCCAGTGAGGTTGTATTACTACTACTGGGAGCAATATAGAACTGCCTTTGGTGGTCATCTGAGGACAGGATTTGATGCCACTTGTCACCTGGGTTCTGTGTCTACAGCAAATGCTGTTTCACCAGAGCAGTGATCATTGGGCTCTATGTGAGAAGCTGCTCAGAAAAAAGAAATTGTAAATTTGGTTACACCAAAAATATTCTTTGCAGTGTGATGCCAACCATAGTAAAAATACCAAATATCTGTCACTAGAGATTTGAAAATCATGAAAAGTCATCATCTAAACAACACGTTTGGGATCTTCACCCTTGCAGCTGCCCAAAATCAAACTCTTGAGGGTTTTTTGAAGTTGTTTGGATTCCTGCTGAAATCCTTGCTAATTCCTGAACCATGCAATTTGAGAGGACACAGAAGAGAACCATGCTATTGAACACATGTATTCCTTTGGCATGTGGGCAGTGCCATTGCCTTCTGCAGGACTGTGCCCATGGACAGGGGCAGGAGGATTGGGTCTGTTGTCTTCTGCTCTCTTCTTTGGTCCTGCAAGTGCCCTGTCTGCCAAGGTCTCATCAGGCTGCAAAGGCACTCTGTGTAACTCTGTATGATCTGTGTCTGTCCTTGATTTATTCAAAATGCGTTTGCCTCTACAATTTAATCTGCTCTTCTCTCCCTCCCCTTCCTCTTGGTGAAGTCTAATTACAGTTTTATTCCAGGTCCATCTGGTTGCTAATGATGCTGGACATCACCGCTGAATTCATTCTAATATTTGTTGTGTATTTCTAGGCTGGACGCTGAATAATAATATTCTCTGAATTTGCTTTTGCTCCTGTTTGCTTCCTCCCTGTTGTAGCTAACTGTGTAGTAATGTGTAGCCATGGGATGGTTGCTCCTTCCAGTGCAGATCTGCTAAGAGGGCTGCCTATTCCAGGCTGCAGAATAAAGGTGTTTTATTCTGGTTTTGAGGGGAAGACTTCAAAGTCCCCTCTACCAGCTCCCTTCACTGGCGTGGAACCAGCTGGGCAGTGGCTTTTTCTGCTTCATCTTTTCTTTTTTTTTCCCCCTCTGCCCAAAGTGTAATGTTGTTCATAAATCTGAGTCTCAAAAGTCTCGTGCAGGCAGTGTTTCAGCAGATAAAAAGACACTTTTTGCCAGTGCCTGTTCCATGTGATGGTTGAACCCACAGCAATCTGAGGTTCCCAAGCCTGACTTTGTACAGTGCCAGTACTGGGATAATTTTTTTTTTTCCTTTCTTGTTTTTAATTTTTTTTTTCTTTTCTCCTTTTTGCTTTCTGCAACGCTGCCTGGGAACACAGGCTCACACTTTACCCATGACCTGACTCTTGGACTAAGAATAGCAGTCACAGTGCAGCTTGGGTTCAGTCTCACAGGAGACAAGCTGCAGCTGGGAAACAGGGAGGTCAGATTAGCCCACGCTCACCAAACCAAACACATGGAAGCAGCACGGAGGGTTCTGTGTCTTTGCCTCCTTTTCAGACTGCAGGACACGGGCAAGAGATTGGCACAGGTGCTCAGCGAGCCAAGATGAATTTTCTTTGCTCATGGACGTGTAGAGGAAGTTTACATCCAGGGGTTCATCTCCCAGGCTGAACAGGACCTTCCCCAAAAGGGGCCTGTGTCCTTGCACCCCACCCACCAAACAAGCATGCAGGATGAGGACAGTAGGCAGTGCTGAACAGCATCTCCTGGGCTCTGCTTAGGACAAGGAGATGTTTGGGATAGCCCCCGAAGAGCTCAGCCACCACCTGTGCTGGACAGCCAAGGTGACAGTGCTGCCGTGGCACTGCCTTCAGCAGGAGTGAGCTCTGGCTCTGAGCAGTGCTGAAGCCAACCCTGCTCCCATCCTCACCCCTTCCTGCTGGGACGAGCCAGGCCACGTCCACAGCTCCATTGTGTGCTGCAGGTGTGCCTGCAGGGTGACAGACAGACCAGTGTGCTCTGTGTCATTGGGACAGGACCTAAGGCATTGCTGAAAGGACCTGTTAGCCCAACGACCATTGTCACGCTGACTGTGGCAGGGTAAAGAGAAAGGTGACATTCAGATAGCACATCCCCAGCTGGACTGTGCCCCCTCCTCCTCCCTGGCACAGCAGGCAGCAATTCCCTGTGCCAGCACGGAGCACAGAGCTGGAACGTGGGCTGGGGGATTGATGCTGACAGTGGGGAGCCACTTTCTGACAAACCGCGTTTCGCTGTTCCTGTGCTCTCCCCGCTAAGGCAGACGGGAAGGGTGCTGTGTTGATGTCTGTAGGAGCTGGTGCTGCAGGCCCCGTTCCTGCCAGCAGCCATGCTCACAATGATCTGTGTGACTTCCCTTCAGCCCCTGTCTCAGAGGTGGAGGGGAGGGGTGGCTTCTCTGGAATGAGAGCTGGAGAGGGGCTGCTCACACGAGTCAGGGAACCCAGGCCTGGGCTACAGCTTGAGACACAACAAGTAGGCTTAAGAGGAAAACCCCTTGAGGTATCAGGGCAGAAATTCTAATGGTAATTTTGAACTGTTTTTGTCTGTCTAACATTCCTTTTTAATCCCCATCCTGCCTGCCCCTTCCTTATGTAGGGTTACTTTAGTGATCCTTGGAATGTTTTTGACTTCCTCATCGTAATTGGCAGCATTATAGACGTCATTCTCAGTGAAACTAATGTGAGTATTACTCTACCCTCCCCAGGATACCACCACCTCCTCCTCCTCTGCTGTTCCTTCTCTCTTTCTCTCTTTTTTTCCTCTCTCTTTTTGTTTTCTGGTTTTCTTCCCTCTAGTCATGCTTTTATTGAACTTGCCGTCGTCCTTCTCCTTCTCCCAGGGAAAAAAAAAGGAGGGGGGGAAATGCCTCCTTCTTTTTCACTTGTCATAGCTGGCCCCAAGGCTGTGACTGGTGAAAGCGCACAGAGTTTGGGGTGTGTGTGCTTTTTTTCCCTCCAAAAGGTAGACATGCTTGAGTGTAACTTTCTGACTAACCAGGCTTTTGTTGATACCCTCCATCATGTGAAACGTTACAGAGGTTTGAGCAACCAATACTGTAGAGTGGTAAGAGACTATTTAATATGCCCACGTAACCTCTTTCTTTTCTTATTTTTTTCCTCTTCTCTCCCTCTTTCATGCTTTTGTTTTGTTTTTATTTTCATTTTATTTTATTTTACTTTTTTACTTTTTTTTCCCCCCTCTTTTCTCCCTTTCCCTCTTTCTCTCCCTCCTCTCTCTCTCTCTCATTCTTTCTTCCTCCTCCTTCTTTCCTCTCTTTCTCTCTCTCTCTCTCTCTCCTTGGCTTCTCTGCCACATGCAGCACTATTTCTGTGATGCATGGAATACATTTGACGCCTTGATTGTTGTGGGTAGCATTGTTGATATAGCAATCACCGAGGTGAACGTAAGTAGCTGGCGTCTGTCCATGATCGTGCCTGCTCTAACATTCATTTGTCTTTCCCGGGTTCTTTTTTTTTATTTTTTTTTTCCTCCCCTTTCTTTCTTTTGAGTTTATTTTCAGAACTTTTTTGTTCGGTTTCAAAGCTCTTTCTTTTGATTTTATTTTTTTTTTTCATTCTGTTTGGTTTGGTTTCGTTCTGCTTTAATTTTTGGAACGACTTAAAGGACTTTTTTGACTGTTGCATCATTTTCTTCCCTTCATAACCCGCCTGGCATGAACTAAACTGTATAGCAGGAAAAGTGATGGGAAACGTGGAGTGTAAGTGAAAAAGCTCTTTGTGCCATGGGAAGCTGCTCCAACAGCCCCAGGCCAGCACTTTGGTCTGCCCAGTGTCATGCCTTGCTTCCCATGGCAGTTCAACACTCTCCACCCCACAAGAGGTAAAGGTCAGTTCTTTCGAGGTGGAACTGAGGGAACCAAACCAGGAATCCTCCCTGTGCCTCCTCACTCAGGCTTCCTCCAAAAGAAATAAAAACCAAGTCATGTCCATTGAGAGGAACCTGCCCCTAATGCTCTGTTTCAAATGTGAAAATAACAACAATTTAAAAAAAAGGTAGATGAAATAAAAATAAAGCGGAAATCCCAAAGGAAAACAAAGCACCAGAGTTCCAATCCTCTTTTCTTCTGTTTGCAACCTGATTTGCTCCATCTCTGAAATTGCCCAAGTGCCACTGAGTGGCCCCACTCGTGCCCATCTCAGCAGACAGGGGAAGGGCTGAGCGAGCCACGGAGACTGAAATGAGCACCTGGTGTGCAGGAAATAAATCACACCAGGCAAAGCTTTCCCCATATCTCTTTTTTTTTTGGAGGTGGATGGATACAGAATTATAGGATAAATAGACTAAGGACAGGCAGGAAACACACAGATTTCCAAAAGAAAGACTATGATGGGTTTATGAGCAAGGACAAAAATTACTCTGTAAAACCCAGCTTATAAAAGCCAGCAAAATAGAAAGATTGAAAGAAAATTGCTGTAAATATGTTAAAGAACAGCAAAATAGTCATGAATTTTCACAATTATGTGGCTGTTGAATAAACATTCCATCTTGGAATTGTTGTGTACTGTAAAGAAAACCAATTGCAAGCCCAGAAGTGACAGCATAGTTTTCACTCAGTGCTGTGTTTAGGGAGAAAAAATTAGGCAGCATTTTGAAAAATAAAAATGCCTTACTTGAAACTTTCCAAAGAAAATATTTTCATCTCTTGGTTCTAGTTTAATTTCTATTCAAAGTTTTTTCTTTTTTTCTTTTTTTTTCTTTTTTTTTTTTTTTAATTCTGAAATAGGAATATTTATTCAAGCTCTAACATTTTGATTTTGAACAAATGAATTTTTATTTTTTTAATTAGTTTATTTTCCTTGTCTTTCGAAAGAATGGAAAATAGTTTTTAACTAAAAAGGAGCTTTTATTTTGCAGCTCTTAAATGTCCGACTTTCTGGACACAAAAAGTTGCTTACAACATTTCCCAAAGAATGTTGTAAACAATCTTGGTTACCCTTTTACTAGGTAGATATTAGTATTAGGCTGACTTTGTAGAGGGATGTTACAATGAGGCTGAAGTTGTTAATTTTTAAGAGTGAAAGTAAAACCTTTTCTCTGCCACACTTGTCACAAGCAAACTAAGCAGGGAACCTGGCAAATGCCTTCAGATTGTGGAAAAGTTCAATACTCATCCATAGAGGTAGAACTGTACATGGCACTGGAGGGAATAAGCACAATTAACTGGAAACAAATCATATTAAACATCAATAAGTCTTCCCTGACTGATGTATTTGAACCCATACAAAAGTCTTCTAAGCACAAAGGAAGGAAATCCTTGTGTTTTGGTACATAGCTAGTCAGAAATTGTAGTCTGCAGGAAAATCCAGTGGGTCCTTTTGAGGAAATTCAGATTAATCTCCTCATTAACTTCCATTGTCTGAGAGGAAGAGTCACCCAGGTGTCCTCTTGCTGTCAGTGGCGAGGGATGCTCCCCTCCCCAGGTGCCCTGGATGTGTCTGTGACAGGAAATAAATTGCTGTTTGGGGGTGCCCACCAGTGACTGGTGAGTGTCTAGGTTTGTCAGGTTTGTCTAGACAGCCAGCCCCCAGACATCAGATGTAGGCAGGATAAATCACATTCCTTCTCAGCATCTTGTCCAGACAGTCGTGCTGCTGCTGATTGTGGTGGTCTTCAGTCTCCAGGGCTGTCCATGCTGCTGTGCCCAACGGCCAGTGACAAGGCTCTCTCTCAATTCATGTCAGGCAAGGCCCAGAATCCAGTTTTCAGTTATAGAAGCCTTTGAGAAATGAGGGCATGCCTCTGTCCAAAGAACCAGCACCTGTCTCAGGTGAGGAGGCAGCAGGGCTGGCCCTGACTCTTTTAGCAAGGGCTGCCAAGAGCATTGTGTGATGGTCCCTCTGTTTCCTCTAAAGAATCCTTTCCTTCTATACAGTTTTACAGATCTCTGCACACGTCTTTTTGTTACCTGGCATGTTTAAATCTTCTCTCTTTATCTAGGCAAGTCCTTTGCTACTAGTTTCTAATGTTTGTTACTAAAAACTTGCACAACCTTTTGATGCGCTGATAAACAAGCGGCAGCTACGGATTGAGTTTGTTCTGAAATGTCCTGAAACCCCTTTGCACTTACAACCCTTATGGAATAAGAGAATGTTTGTGTGTCGGTTTGTCCTGTCAGATTCCCTCCCTGCTAGCAGCACTTGGTGGGTCACACCTGTAGAAAATGGGCTGTGGAGGTAGCAGCCCATCTGGGACGGACGGTTGTCATCTCCCCGAGCAGAGTGAGGCAGATGATCAGACACACCTCTCCCTCTCCTCAGGGGCTTCTTGCTTCCTTGCTGTCTCTGGGTTTGATCAAGCCCTGCCCTGTGTTTCTGTACACTGTCTTGTCTTGTTCTGAGAGACTTGGGGTCTGAAAAGGACAGAAGCAATAAACCCTAAAATGCCAATGAGCTCCATTATTAGGAGATGTTTAGACGGGTCAGGTGCAGGTAAAATATTTCTGCTTAATTCCTTAGAAGCTGGAGAGTGCTTGTGGTAGGATCTTGGAAGGTGCTGCTCCTGGAGTGGAGGGTCAGTTCTTATTGTGGTCAGCCAGAAGGGCAGGTGGAGGCTCCTGGCACAGGTCAGTGTGACCTGCAGCCACAGACACATCACCTGAATTCTGTGAGGTTCACCAGACATTTGCAGTCAGGGGAAGCAAACCCAGCAGGCACTGAGCTGTAGGTGTGAGGAGAGCCCTGACTGACTGACAGCCTCCACAGTGTGTGTGTAGGTATGTGCTTGCTTCTCTTTGTGCAGTTTCCCCATGGTTTGGTTTGTCTTTCATTTTTCCTTTTGACATTTAGTTTTTGTTTTTGTTTCTGTTTCTTGAGAAGGAATTTCCCAGACCAAAAGCTTTGTTAAGACATATGTAAGTGTGCATGGGTGGGTCTTTGTGTGTGCACTCCATCAATTGTGCCCCACGTCCCTGGCAGTGTTTGGATGCACGGGAGAGTGTCCAGACATAAATCCATGTGTGGGGGGAGAAGAGTGTGAGTGCAGGCACGAGCATTTCAGCTGCATTTGAGCAGTGAATGGTTGCTGATGGATTCAGGGGTGGCTGAGCCCATGTGGCTGCCTCACCCTGTGAGCTGGACCTGGTTATGGATGAGTGCTTGTGCCTGGGACTTTCCTGGGTGCAGGAATGTTCCCCTGCACGCCCCTGGGTGAGTGTGCCCGGGCGTGCCCAGCTCAGCAGACCTTCATTAGCATGGCTGTGCCTTCCAAAACAGTGGGAAGCCAAGTGCTTGCAAAGCAGACTCCCCTCAGCATTTCTGAGTGCTCCAGGAAGCCCTCAGTGAAACACCTTCATGGTGGGGAAACGTGTCAAGCAATAACTCCGATCATGCTGGGCCCTCTTGCTTCCTGCAACCTGGGAACATCCCCCAGGTCCCCCCAAGGAGCTCCACAGACACACAGAGGCATCTCCCACAACTGAGGAAGTGCAGAGGGCACAGAGAAGGTCAAAATCTGGTGGGTTTAAAAACTTCAGGGACACAGTTTCTGCCAAATTCACCTGTAAATTGCATGACTCTGAAGCTGCATTTTCAGAGCTTTCCTCTCACTGGCTGCTGTGCTACTAACTTTGTAGCCACAAAATGAAGAATTTTTTTATTATTATTATTATTTTCCCAGAATTTTTTTAAATAGTCAATATTTCTCTTTGGGGGCACTCTTATGCCACTTCTTAAATAACTAAAGAGGGAGGAGAGGACATTTTAATCTTTTGCTAAAAAAACTTCCAAGGCAGAGACCACATCTACCATGTGCCAGCTCTCTTCAAGGCAAAGAAAGACTTTTGGGGAGTAAGATGAAAAATGGTATCATATGAGGCCTGGGTGTAGGGCCTGTGGATTATATTCCTTGGACTTTGATTAGATCCCTGTACCCCAGTCTTCCCATCAGTGGAGACTGTTATTATTCCTTTTGTTTAAAAAGTACTGTTATTAGAGTTTGCAAAAAAAAACCCTTTAAACTCCTTAGAAGAAAATGTTAAGGCGGTAAAAATTATTGCTCTCTATTATAGTTGGAAATAAATTTTATAGGAGTTGAATAAAAAGGTATTAGGTGTTATTGTCCATCAGGTTTGGACAATATCATCCCAGAATTAGCCCCAAGCACTTCCTTCCTTTCACGTCAGCAGACACAGGCTGGAGTTGAGCACTGTAAAGGTGACCAACAGCCTGCTGGCCTCTCCTCCAGGCACAGAAAGTTGCTCATTACAGTTTGTTGTATCAAATGGGGAAACCAAGTTCGATTTGTGCCGTGCCACAGCTCCCAAAGCGATGAAAGACAAAGAGCCAGACCCTGAGTCACTGGGAAAGCTCTTCATGTGACCTCCTTCCCCTCGCTCAGGGAGGAAAACTGACTTTTCCTTAGCCCAGAGGGTCCTTTTTCCTTCTTCCTTTCCCCTGCCAGTGTCAGACCAAAGAGGCTGCGTGGCTCAGTCTCCATTTGCCACCACAGCAATGCCCACGTCGGTGCCCACGGAGCTGGATGAGCCCCTGGGCAGCTGAGGGGCTGCTCCTCCAGCTGCATGGGCAGCTCGTGGCCTGCAGAGGTGTGAGAGCCCCAGAGGCATGTCCAGGTGGGAGCACGTGTGTCTCCAGAGCAGCACAGCGACACTGGGGCTGTTGTGTGTCTGATTGTCTGTCTGTCTGCAGAGGATGTCAGGGAGGGTTTGTGCCTGTCCGTGGGCCATCTCTGAGGGTTTCTGCTGGTGCCTCTGAGCATGTCTGCACGTGCAGGTGCCTCTGGTTCTGTCAGCTGTGCTTGGGGGCTGCGTGAGGATGACTGAGCAAACCTCCTGGGCTGGTCCCCACCCTGCCTGTCCATCCAGAGCCGCAGCTGTGTGTCTGTCTGTGTGTCTGTGTGTCTGTCTCTGTGTGTGAGAACCTGCAGGAGGCATGGGGAGGAGCAGTCACCCAGCACAGGTACACCAGGAGATGCAGCAGATGTGATGAGCCAGGGGGTCGGGCATGCTCACGAGATGAGAACTGCCAGGGGTAGAGAACCGGTGGCTTGAGGGGTTTTGTGGAATAATGGAGTGTTTCCGTGCATAAAATGCCCTCCTGTTGTAGCAGCACACGTTTTCCTAAGAGTGAGCATTGCAGGTGGTCTGAGGGTTGATGGAAATGGTGGGGTTTTGACGGGAGAGGTGACAGGAGGGGAGTGCAGTGTTGTGTGTGGGCATCTGGGAGACACAGGACTGGGGTGCCCCAGGAAGTAGCCCCCCTGTGAAGAAGGTTAGGGAAACCCAAACCCCACCTTGGTGTATTACTTCCCTACAAAATGTCAGTCGGGTCTGTTGTGCCCCAGCCTGCTGGGTAATGGTTTGGTGTTTGTCCATCAGGTATTCAGGAGAGCTGAGGACTTTATATCTTGTGCTTCTGGAAAGGTTTCCAAATTCTCTTAGAAAGTCAGCAGAGGGTTGCAGCTTGATTAAATCCTGAGGACTGGTGCAGTAAGGCCAGAAAAATACCAAAGCATTGAGCTCCCAAGACTTGGAGACTTGTGCAGTGATTTCTCATTTAGTCTGTTTTATTTCTGATGTAAAGCAGCTCAGGCTTAAACCAGGCGCATGAGGCCTTTTTTTTATAATCATCTTGCTTTTGGTGTCAAGAGGCTTCATATTATTTGCCACGGGCTCCTGCTCCCATTCTCTGGAATATCTGAAAGCCTATACTTAAACCTCCCTCTCACCCTCTCCTGCACTCCTCCCTTTTAACCCACACCCTGCCTTTCTTCCTTTTCTCCCTCGCTCTCCTCTCCCCCGTCTCCAGCCACACTAAAGCTCACGAGTTCATTTCCCCTGCCAAGCAAAGTGTCTGAAGGCAGAGAGCCGGCGGCTCCCGCCCCGCAGGCCTCGCCCGGCGCGGGGCCTGGAGCGGCGGGCGCCGCACGGGCCTGGGCACACACCCCGCAAGGGAGCAAGGATCGCGGGAAGGACGACTTGCATCCAGCCTGCACCTCACTTGGGACTGGCACTCATATCTGTCGCTGTGTCTGTCTGTCTGTCTCTCTCTGCCTGTCTGGTTCTCTCCGCTTCCGCGCCCTTTGCTGCTCGCATTTTGGCCGTCAGCCGCCGCTGGACGCAAATCTTGGCGGTTCCCGCGGCTCGTTTGCCCAAACTTCCCGGGTATCTGCCTCTCCTTTCTCTGCCTCTCAAATGCCCTCTGGGTAGAGGAGGCCTCCAAATGACGTAGCAAAGGGCTGGAGAAGCACAGTGGCTTCTTTTGCCATCTTGTGTTGTCACACCCTTACTGCCGCCATCCCAGAAGTTGTCCGTAGTCCCGAGCCCTCCCTGTGTGCGTGTATATGTGTGTACCTATGACTTGTTTTCTTTTTGGAAAAGCTGCTGATCAAATTGGTGGAGGGAGGAGGGTGGCTTTAGTTTGCCTTTTTTTTTTTTTTTTTTATTTTTAATATCTGGTGGTGTTTTTATCATTGGAACGATTCAGGTAACACACCACGGTGGCCCCAGCTGTAGGAAGCCACGTTGAAGCATGGTTGTGAGCTCTAGCAGTGGCAAGGGCTTTATTTTGCCTTTGAAGAACATCAGGAGAGCTGCCCTGAATTCTTCCACAGATTAGGCTTAGATGAATTTGAATTTGATCACCTCCCATGCTTAATCAACAATTTTAGTGCATATTTTTCACCTTTCTCATGTATTGGTGAGAAAGAAGTATGGTATGACTATCCAACCACAACCATGTTTGAACAGGGTTATTTTTGGTTTTATTTATGTATATATTTCTCGTGATGGTGGGGCCTCTTTATTTTTTTTTAATCTCTTGTCTTTAAAATGTTGGTATTTTGAGTGCATTTCCAGAGTTCATAATGTGATTTGCCCCTTAAAAGAGGTGATTTTGGTAACTGCACAGTTTTTCTGTATGGAAATCTACATGAAATATGAGCAATCAGAAAAAGTATGTGTTTTCTGAAAAAAAAAAACAAAAAGGGGAAAGTAAATGCAAATAACTCCTCCTTCAGTTCACCTGAATATTTGAGCTGTTACTAGCAGTGCTAGCATCATAAGAAGAAGGCATGCAGTTCCTACTTTGAAAGAATCTTCTTACTACCCAATTTTAAGGATGTACCTCAAGATTGTGATTTCCACAAAATTATTATACTTGGCTTCTGACATTATTCCAGGCCCACAGAAAAATCAGAATGTATTTTAATGCAGGGAAGACTTAAGAGTAGCATAAAAATAAATTTGCCTTACTGGAAAAATTTAACCACACACATTCTCGTTAATTAAAATAGGAGAAATAGAAGATAAAGGATCCAGGAGAACAAGTTCGTAGAAGCTAAATGTGAAAGCAGCACAAAGAAAGTTAGACAGCCCTGTGACTGTAAGACCTGATGCATAAACCTGTCTGGAGTCCTTCTGAGTGAAAATGCTTAAAATGGTGGCCCACAGCATCTCACTGACTGCCCTGAGGAGTGAATTGTGCTTTTAATTAGTGCAGGCTTGCACATACCCAAAACCTTGCTGGGTTTTAAGGCTTTTAAAGCAGAAGCCCTGTTTTCTTATTTCACTGTAAATTATTGTTACAATAACAGTGAAAGCTAATAGTAGGAACACAAAGAACCACAGACCTTGTCCTGAGTTGGTTCAATAGTAAAAATAAGTGTATGACATCTACATTTCAGTACAAAGAGCTCTTTAAAAAGCCTACATCCAGATTTTCTGGCCAGTATTTAATTTTACTTGTCATTTTTCTATCACAGCACTTTGAAGAAAAAACCCACTACAACATTCTGGCACCGACATCTGTGATATAGTACAGTTATATTTCATCTTCTTTTTAATTCCAATGTGGTTTTCCACAAAGATAGTTAAAACACTCAAAATAAAAAGAGCTACCCCAAGCTGATTATATTTTTCCATTGGCTTGCTAGCCAGGATAAATCATTCCTTTTGCCTAGCAAAAGTTTTCTTTTAACTTTCCCTGAACTCTAATAGAGATTGTATCTTTATATGAATCCACAGAAAAATCTCTGACTCTTGATTCCTTAGATCATCTCTGAATATATTAACCTTAATTAATGATCTCTAAGCACCCTAAGTTAGATGGTCAAAAAGGTGCTCGGGTGAGTTCAAATCCAGCTGGTTCTGTCATCCTGGGCAATTCCTTGAAGCAGTGAAAGATGTTTCTGGCATTTAATTCTCCTTTTTTCTCAGACCTACCTTGCTGAGAATGCCCCAGGAATTTTCCAGAGTGGCTGCTCTCCATACACAGCCTGCAGTGAGAGAGAGGGCACAAACCCCTCATTTCACTCACTCAGTCTTGCTGCAGAAGCTCCTGCGCTTCATGGAAGTCACAAGAGCTTTTAGCATTGGTGCTACAAGACCTGACTGTGTGCACCATCTTGCACCCTTGTGCATATTTGTAGAGATCCCAACTGGTCCCAGGCTGCACTGCCAGTTGCAGTGAAAGCAATGGAGGTGATGGAAGAAGGGAAGACATGCACAAGCATTTCACTTGTTTTCCTCTTTGACTTGCTCTTCTCCCCCATCTTCTTCTCCCCAGTGATTTTCTCCCAGTTTTGCTGAAATCTTGGGCAGCAGACATTTTCAGCAAGGCAGCAGGAAGTTCCCCTCTGTCTTATGCAGCAGTAGATTTTCCTCTCTGTCTTCAGCCAAGATCCCACTGGTCCAGGGAAGAGCTGCTCCCCTTGGTGAGGGGTTTGGTGCCAGGCACTGGGCAGCTTTTCAGCGTGGTGATGGTACCAGTCTGCAAACCCAAATGTACAGACTTCTCCTCAAATACACACCCAGTTGTGGGGGCTTTGCTGCTCACCCAGATTTGTAATCAAAGGCAAACACCTATAAATTAATTTTACCCTTTCTAATATAGTCAATATAGCACCCTCATTTAGGTCTTGCCTTCCTTCCTCTACATTCTCATGCACCAGCCAGGCAAACACCAGAGGGGTGGGGTTTTTTATTATTTCTTAATAGAAATCTGGCTTTAAAATGGCTGTGCTCTTCCCTTCGCTCCTGATCTGTTCTTTGTGGAGACTGTCTGGCACAGCCTGCCAACAAAACGACTTCTGTTCCATGTATCTTCCCAGGCATCTGCCAAACGGGACCCATTCCCTGCTGCCAGCCAGATGACCAAGCTGTAGGGACTGGATTGCTGCTCATGGCCAGCTGACTGATGGCCAAAAGATGTGCCTTGGCTCTAATTGCTGTTGCAGAGTACTGGGATGTCCCAGCTGGTGGCACCCCAGTTGTTCTCTCCAAGTCCCCTTTGAAGCTCAGAGACACCAGCCAGCAGTGCTGCCTGCTGAGCCTTGTCTGAGTGGCTGGGAGACAACCTCCTTCATCCAAAGCCAGACATCTTTACATAAGATGAGCAGACATGAAGTCAAAGATGCCTCAGCCATAAAGAAACACTTGTTAATAGAAAAACATCAAAACAAATTGATGTTTAGAGACAGGGAGTTTGAGACTCAGCTGTTTGACCGTATTTGGATGCAGTAAATCACACACAGAGAGTATTAAATATCATCTAAACAACCCCTACCCTCGCTTTTTTCGCCAAAGAATTCATCAAATCAATAATAATTTATTCTTGGAAAGATGTGTAGAACAAGAAAACGTTGCTCAGTAGCTTTGTAAGATCTATTCCCAGTTTCCATATGACCACTTCTAATGTTTTCTGAGAGTGCCTGTGATTGGCATTTCAAATCCCAGAATGACACGTAGGTTTTATTGTATCCCATAATATCATACAGAAATCCAGCATGAGTCTGTAGGCTGGTTTTTTTCCTAGGAAATTTTCTGCATCAACATTAAATAACTTTCTCATTTAAAAGGCACTGAAAAGACAGATTGGGAATTAAATACTAGCTGCTACAAATCTCAGATGAAAATGGTCCATAACAATCTCTCTGTTTGGGCTGCTGCTGTCTCTGGATACCCTCCCTTGAGCAAGGATTAATCATACAAAACTGGCAGGGGCTGATAGTTCACCTGCAGTCATCCAGAGCCTCTTGCAATCCACAGACCTGTTGGTTTGGAACGAAGGTGGGTTGGGTTTTCTCCTGCTTCCACCAGCAAGGGCAGTTTCTTTAAGCACCTTCATCAAAGCACAAGGTGGCTCATCCATCTTCACCCTGTGGGCTGAAGAGCCTTTGGGCTTTGGGCTTCCCACAGGAACAGTCCTGGCAGCGCTGCATGTGGAATCTTTCAGCTGGTAGCCAACCTGCCTCCCTTCCCAGAAAAACCTGTTCCTGCTCCAGTGTCCATCTGGCTCCAGTAGTCCCCGGAGTTATTCTGAGGAGTGGGGATTTTGCTGCAGACCACAGGCATCCTTCCAGCCTTAACACCACCAGTGTAATTCCCCATCACTTACAGAGGATTCGTGCACTACAAAGATGCTGCTGAAGTTTCCTTCTGGATTCCTGTGCTTCTGGAACCCTGCAAAGTCCAAAGCACTCCCTCCTCCTTTCAGCCTGAGGCTGACCAGAGAAGCCCCAGAAACACCAATACACCGAGAGCACCAAGTTTCACTCTGTTCTTCCTTTTTCCTCTTTCCTTGTCCTTTTCTCACACCATGAAATCCTATCAGCTAATTCAGAAGCAATTAACAAATATCTACAGAAGTGCTCAAACATCCAGTGCAGAGAAGACAAACACAGCCATGAAGGACACGCCTCTGGGAGTTTGCTTAATTCCTCAGATCACCAGTCTACAGGGGAGAAGAAGCCAGTAGATCTTCCCACCCTCCCAGCACCAATGGAGCAGTGCAAGGTGTTGGACACACAGCTCCTGCCTGGCAATGCCTCAGGAAGGTCTTCTCAACAGAGAAAAGATCTGTTGCCATTCTCATTTCCAAGGCAGGCTGTGGGGTGCTCCAAGAAATGGAAAAACCAGTTCTTACACAGTGCACAACAGCATGTCTTTAAAGTCATTAGGACTGGCTTGAACAGTCTTATTTGAGTCTTTCTCTTCTATTTTATTTTGACATCAAAATCGGTGTCGTGGTCTCAGTGCACGAGAACCTGAGCAGGCCAAGAGTGTCAGAGAACATCTCCCAGCTTGCAGCCCTCCAGAGCAGCTGTGCTTTCACAACACTGCCACAGATAAGGAGTCAAGATGATGGATTTATTTGGGTGTTTGGGATGGGAGAACCTGGATGTGAAAGTAACTGTTATTTGGAATGAGTCAAAACCAGGTACAGGCTGTGCTCCTTTTGGAAAACCTGTCCCACAGATTTCTCTCCCTCTGCCCTCCCAGACAATAAAAAAAAAAAAAAGGGGGAAGAGAATAATGAACAATGTAATTCAGAACATAAATCTTTCTAAAGAGGTGGAGGAAAAGAAGACTGCCCTTTCCAGCAGAGTGATGAATACACTGCTGAGTTTGGTGTTTAACAGCTGTGTTAACTTTGCCTTAGGAAATGCAGTGAAGCCCATTGGACTGCTCAGGAACAGCAACGAGGACACTGTTGGCATGGATGGCAGTAAAAGTGAGGAAAGCTGGAGAGGTATGGGAGCTGAAATTCTCACTCTTGCTCTCTCTCCATCCTGCTCAGTGATCTGTTCTGTTCCCAAGGTCGTCCCCCTGCGGCTGCTCCAGGCTGGGACAGACTGATCAGCTCCTTTGGGAGCCACTGCCCTGTGAGGCAAGAAATGGTCAAATGAAAGGCAAGTTTAATGAAGAAAAGTCCATCACACACAGCTCCTGGCAGAGGTGTTCTAATCAGCAAAACCTCCCCTCCCTTACTCAAACAGAAGATCCCCCAAAGTCACTCTACCTGTAAAACAAAAGGTCCTGCACAGAGGTTGCCTTTCAACATTTATTTTCGTGGCTCAGTTCATCTTCAGCACCTTCTCATCCAGATGTTCTGGGGCTTCTTTTGGCTGTCTGTCCCACAGAACACAAATGAAGAAACACAGGCCAGCTGCACCTGTCTGAGTCAGAGCAGCAGCTGTCCCTGAAGATGAGCACTACATCTCTGGTAGTGGTGAGTGTCTGCTGCCTTCTCAGGAGCCCCCCAGCCTTCATTACCACAAGACTTGATTTCCCAGAGCTAATGAGAAGGATTATTAAAACATCCCGAAAATTAAGAATAATTTGCACAGATAGACTTTACCAATTGTTCTGCTTTTCTGAAAGTCATGGGGAAAAAATAGAGCTTTTAGCTGTGTAAAAAAGCAGCCCTCTCATTACTTGTCCTCTAATTGTCAATCTAGGGTAATCTGCATAACCAAATTAAAGCAATTGACTTTTCTTATATTTACCTTAAGCACTTGGAACCATAAAACTACTGTCTGACAATTTCATGGAGATATATATATATGAAATTAATTAATAAGCTATTCAAATTGGTATGATTTGCATATCAGAAGCTAATTAGAAAAGCAAGCTCCAGAATTTCAAAATCTTAGAATACATAGGAAATGAAGGGGAAAAAAACTGATAGCTGCAGGACTCATTTGCTTAAAAAGTTACCTTGCCCTCATTAACTGTATTCAAAAGAGGCTTTTGTTGCAGAGGGATATGGTAATGTTTCCCCTGAGGTCTCAGATCATGTGGCATCAGTGAGGTATAAATGCAGATATCTTGCACTGGGATGAGCTGACACTCGGTGTCTGTTGGCCCCATGCAGGCAGAAATGTAATGCCAAACCTCATTGCAGGTGTCACACTTTCCCTAATCCCCCTCGTTGCAACAAATGACATTTTAACTCCCTGCTGCAGGGGAGTTCAGTCTCCTCTGCAGAGCTGAGTATCAGCATCTTATATTGCACTGGAACACTGAGAGCTTTTTCCAGGGAAATCAGGTGTTCACCATTTGCCCCACTAAAGGCAGCATCACACCCCTCAACTCCCTGTTTTCCTGTAGGATGGTGCCCTTTTCTCACAGGCATTAAATGATCCAAAAAAGCCTCCAGTGCTTCTCCCAGATTAGAGCTACAGAGAGGCTCGATTTTTTTTGTTTCCAAAAGCCCCTTGTAATGTTTTTTTTCTGTTTTAAAATAGAAGGAAATTTTAAAGTCGAAAAACTTTCTGTAAAAGGTCATTTCTATTGAAATAATCAAGATTCAAAACATATGCTTCAGTAAAGTAAAAGCAGTTTAATCTGGCATTGATTTTTTTTTCTTAGTTATATATGATTTATAATGGAAATGTAAACCAAATTAAAACGTGTGAGGACAAAATGTGAGATTTCAACCTTACATTTCTGAGATGCCTGTTTCAAAATTGGCATGTTTCTACAGAACATTCGACTTTCAGCATCAGCATTCCTCTAACAGAAAATATTTTTGCAGGGAAAAAAAAGAATTTTGGCTAGTTTTATTCAAAATGTTCCCAGAAATTCTCAAAGAGTTGCACACTAAGGAAGAATGCACAGCTTGAGAAGCTTTTCAGGTTTGGGGCTTTTTTTCCCCTCTGCTAATAATCTGATTTCACTATCAGGTTGTGGGAATTGACAATGATGCCATCTGCAATCCAGTTGTATTCCCTGCCAGAGAAATACCAGATACGTTTCTGCCTGGCCTGGTAATGACCTGACAGACTTTTGGTGGCTGGTGGGTTATCTCCAGGGTGCCTGTGATGAGAACCCCAGACAGCAGTGGCAGACAGATGGCTCTGGAGGGGCTGTGCTCACTCCCCAAGGGAATGGCAGACTATTACCTGCCAGCACTCGGGTTGATTTGAAACCCTGACTTTTCCCAGCTCTCCACAAAGACTTGTGCAACTCAGCCTCCCAAGGTCACTTCAGATTTTCGGCACTGCAAATACAAGAGGATGTCTAGTGTCATCTTTTACCATGTCTCCATGGCACAGATAACTTCTCAGCCTCTTTTTTTTCCCCCCATACTTTGGTGAATTCTTATTCTTCTTGAAACTCACCCCCTTGCAGATCCCATCTCAGTGTGGGAAGGAGAAGTCTCCAGAAGAGCAGTGTGGTTTGTCGTTGCCACATTTGTGCTTTTAATTCCCCTCCACATCTCCCCTATGGTTTTGATGAGTTTGTTTCCCCAGAATGGCTCTTTCCAGCCCTTGTGCCCAAAGTCAGAGATGCAGCATGGCTGAAGTCGGGCTCTTGAGGAGACCTCTACGTACAAAACCTTGGTCTAGAAAAGGCTTTGTACAAATGCAAAGGAACTACACAACACCTCAGCCCTACAAATGCAAAGGAACTACACAACACTTCAGCCCAGGCAAGCTCTGCAGAGCAGATTCTCAGAGGCACCCACCCTGCAGTGAGGAGAAAAAAGCAAGAAGTGAGCGTGTCTCACGCCCTTCCTCATGGGACAAGGCTGGCAGACCAATTATCCAGATTCCAACAGATATGGCATCTTCACGGGTGACTTTTCATTCTCCAAATTCAACGACAATCAAGGAAATACCTTAGCAGACATCCATCACCAGCAACCAGCTGCTCTAAGTGGGCTCCCAGAGGCTTCATCCACGAGCCCCAGCTCCCTGAGTGGAGAAATGCCATTACAGATTGTTTGTCACCAAAGGCAGCACAAGCACCTGACCTCTCGTTCTCCTGAAGCTGCTCTGTCATGTTGTGGTGCCAGCATCTCCAACACACATTTCCTCTCATCTCTGCTAACCTGGGGCTGTCAGGCACAACTAGAAGGCTGCAGTTGTACCTCTGCACTGACTGAGACAACTCTAGCAAAGCAATTATAACGTTGTGCATTCGGCTGCTCAAATGCTCTGCACTACATAAAGGTTGAATGATCTCTTGTGAAAGAGATTCCTCCCTGTGAATCAAAGTGTTGTTAGAAGGCAAAATACTATCAGCAAGGAAGTTTTGCTCCTCAAACATCAGGGAAAAGATCAGTTTGGACTTCCTAGCGAAGGCTGGGTCCCTTCCAAGGGAGGTGAACTCATCTGGAGTGTGTCCTGTGGTGTAAAAGAATTGCTGCCATCAGCAGTGCTGGCAGTGGGAATGCTGCCTGCCTGTCCTGTCATCTCAGGGCAGTCAGGCTCCAACAGCTACTGAACAGCTATTGGTACTTACCCAGCAGTCGAGGAGCCTCCGTGGTGACACGGATTAAATACACACTGTGCAGACCCAAAGAAGCTCCCTTTCAGGCATTCCCAGGTGCTGCTCCTCTGGAGAGCCAGTACAGTTGTCAGCAAACCAGCCAAAAGGAGCTCAAACCTCCCAACATGGTCCTCCACCTCCAGTGTTCCACAAGGATGAGGTGGGATTAATATCTCTTCTCAGGAATTTCCTGCTGAAACTTCCATCTGAAGCTGCCTATAAACACACTTCCTTGTTTTCTTTCAAATCTTTATCCATAAGATATTCTAAGCCATGGATATTTCAGGGAACTTTAATACTACTATGACTATACAAAGCCTTTTTGCTTATATTTTTGCTGCTGTCTTTACAGGTCTGAAAAGCCACATCATCCCTTCTCAGAATTTCAGAATGGGTTGCATTACAGCATAAATATCCTGCTGCATTGACTCTGTTACATACTGCTCTTGCAATATTGAGACTGGTTCTCCTGGAGTGCAAATTTCATCCTCTCCTAGCTTCCAAAGCACAACCCATCAGAAAATTTTCCCTGCCTTAATGGCAGTATCAGACACCAAGTTTGATTTGTGAGACGTTTCGGAGGTTGAACAGGACCTGGAGGGGTTGTGTTCTTCACAAGCAGTCCCCAGTAAACCTCCCTCCCACCTACCCAGGCAGAGCACCATTAGCAGGAACACAATTACCTTACCCAGTGCTGTGCTCTCTGAGATTTTCAGTATCTCTCCATTGAATCTACCTGGCTTCTTTCCCAGAGACTTCCTCACCTGGGATCCTGACCTCAGGATGGGCAGGATAAGCTTTGCCTTCCTTCTTTGTGCCTGTGGGGGCTCTAAGGATGCTCACAGGTCTGCAGCAGCTGAAGCAATTTGTCTGGTTAAAAAGCTGGTGCTCTGGTACACACTGAACATGAATGAGACATAAGCAGGCAACAACATTCTGAGGAGGTTTTCAGACGTTGCAGGGATCACTCAGTCTTTATCCTACTGAATTTTTACTTGGGCTTCTACAACCTTCTCTTGTCTTTCTTGGCCTCTTCTGCTCCTTAGCATCCCTGTTGCCTTTTTAAATATAGTGACATCAAATGAAAGAAAGAAGAAATACTCAAACAGTTCTCATGCACTCATCCCTCTGTGTGTCTTTACACAGGTGCATCCTGCCCCAGATATTCCTTTTCCCACTCAGCCCACAGGTTCCCTTCTATCTGCATCACTCTAAATATGGTCTTGGACTTACGAATTATACTTCAGATCCCTTTTCTGCACGAGGGGAACTGCTCAGAACATCATCTCTGACTGATCTCCCTGCTGGGGACCTTTCCCATGTTCATGCTGCTCACGCCCCAAAAGAGAAGGGCAGGACGGAGGGCTTGAAGTTCCTTTGCAGGTTAAACCCCATGCAGGAGCAGAGACAGCTGGAAATTGAACATTACAGCCAAGAGTGCTTTCTGCTCAGTGGTGTAGCTTCTCCAAAAGCTCGTGTTTCAGAGACATTCAACAGATGAGGGTTTGTTTTTCCACCTAGTTCTGAGATTTGTAGAAATGAAATCCTGTCCACTTCAGGTGGGCAATAGACACTGGCTTTAATTCCCAGTACTTGTCGTCACACCTCCATCTCTGGGAACTGATGTGGCCACTACATTCTCAGGTGCCAGTCCTTGTCCTAAAATTGGCATTCCCACATCACTGGCAAGGCTGAAGATTCTTGGATAATCTAGCAGTAGCTCCCTCAGCTTTAGAGTTCGGAATGACCAACCCGAAAGTTCCAGCAATGGGTTCTCAGATACCTGTGCCCAGGTCCATGGGGTGCCCCTTTGGACAGGTGGTAGGATTTACCTCCGTTCTGAAACCTTTGTGGACACCAGAAAATGTATTCAGCAACCCAAAGCTGGGGGTTGGTTTCCCCCTCTTGAGCTCACACACTGTGCACAGGCACAGCAGGAACCTCAGCCCACAGTGCCACAGTTTGTACAAACCCCACTTGCCAGCACTAGCAGAACCTTTCCTGTGCTGCTTTTGAACCTCTGCCATAGGTAGTGATGCAATTTGGTACATTTTTGGCCACATCTTAAAACACAGCCCAGTTAGCTCAGGGAGTAAGAGAAGAAATGACAATGAAGGCACAACATCCCACAGCACCTCAAAAGGCTTCTTCAGCCTGTCAGTCACAGCTGCACCAACACTGTCAGCCAGGAAGGATGCAGAATCCCCAAAATTTTTAGGCTTCCCTCAGTTATTTTGAAGGGCTTTTGTACCTTCTACCAGGAATGCAGCAAGCAGCAGAATAAGGGTCCTTCTACGGTTGGAAAAGGAGATTTGCAGAGCTAGAAAGAGGAAGGGGGATGGGACAGAGAAACGCTTTGCTGGAAAGATGTTTGCCTAGCAACACACCATCAAAATCTGTGCCTGACCTGTAAGAAATGTCTCTATGGGCACTGCTTCTTTATTTGGTATTCAAGCCAACTTTTGCCTGTATGTGATCTGAAAACACAAGAGCAAACATGTGAAAGAGGAGGATAAAAAGCAATGAAAGCTGACACTACCAAACCAGTGAGTTAACCCAAATTATTAAATGAGTCGGTGTGCCTTGGGTTTTTAATTGCTCTCATTTGCCTGTATCACCAAATAGGCTGTGCATCCAAACTATTCAAGTTTTTCTTCAGGTAATACAATGCCAGTTTGATTACTGCAGCATCCTGGGAGAGCAGGAGCATGCTGCAGGAGTCCTCCATGGCACTAGAGGGGAATTCTGACACTGACAGCAGAATGAATACATCAGTTCCCACTTTGCTAAAGTAGCAGACAGGTTTGGCATATGGTAGAGGTCAGGCCTGAAGGATCACAGTGCTATTGAACTGAAGGACTCCTAATAAAGGCAGTTTTATTTAATTTACAATTCTTACACCTAAGGATACTTGCAGCCTTGGGTATTTTTTAGAATTGCTCTCAGTGTTGGAAATGGCCCCAGAGGTTAATCAAGGAACACCAGGCAGAATGTCTGCAGCAATTTGACTCTTCCAGGCGTGAGCAGGGCTCGGCTCAGCTCAGCCTGGCCTCCAAGAACAGACCCATTGTGTCCCTAGGGCTTTGCTGTGAGCTGGGTGCAGGTAGAGAGGGCTGAGGAGCTGTACCAACCCACCTGCCACAGCTGCTGCTGGGTGCTGTAGGGTTGCCAAGAGCCAGTCAGACTCTCCCAGCCCGCTGCTTCACCCAGAACTGTGTGTCAGGGAGTGGGGATACAGAAACACAAAGTGGTGCTTTAGCACTGGGATATTATGGCTTTGCCAATCTCGTGGATGCACTAGAAGCTGGCTGGTCCCTGTGCAGACATGGCCTGGATCTGAGCGGGGAGCTACATCAGCCCCTGTGTTGAGCTCGTAGTGGTGACATAAGAAACCTCTCACCAGTACAGCACCTCCACTGCCAGGGTGTCCAGCCCTCAGGAGACACTGGTGTGACCCACGTGTGGTGGTCGTGGAGAGAGCTTACACCAAATTCAGTGGCATTGTCCCTACTTCTGCCACGGCCAGCCTTGATCCTGGGCATCCTAGGGAATAAGCCCAGCCTCTTGTGCATTTCTTTCAAATTTCCTTTTGCCCTCTTCTGCCATTTTGTTGCTCCTGTGTTAGCCAAGACCTAGTTTACTAGGGCTCTTGATTGGAGACTTATTACAGCTTATTTCTGTCTGCCTTTCTTTAAAGCCAGCTGAACATACCCAATGCTCTTCCTCTATGGTAAGACCGAAAATACAGACCACCCTCCCAGCTTCTGTGACACTCTTTCTAACACACTCCTTTTTTCTCCTCTCCGTGATCACAAGTTCTCTCTCCAAGCCCAGCCTAGTTATTTGTGCATGAAGCTGCCATGTCGTGTATTGGTGTGAGTCTGGTGTTCACATGAGCTGTGAATATGCTGCACATGTGTATCTCTTGTGCATCCTGAGCTTTCCTTTGGTCGAGTTAACTGTCCTTCTGCCTCCTAATGAGCCACCAAGAGAGAACTGCACCTGGTAAGATTTCTTGTTAGCCACAAACCTTGTCCCTGTGTCACTGTCAGTGTGACGCTGAATGAGTTTGTGACTTCATGTCCAAGCCTCCAGAAAAGAAAGGGTTGGGACTCTGGAACTCCTCTTCAGTGGGGTGATTCATTGTAACATTTGAGTCCGTATTTTGCACAAAAAAGAGTAAGAGGGGCAATGGTGCACAAAACACTGCTGCCTTTGTGTGCAAGGCAGTTCCCACACCCCCCCCACAGAGCTGCATCGCTCCAGTTTCTGGATTGCCACCCTGCAGAACCTCCCTCCTCTGGCAAGGCTGTGCCTTCAAAAAGCTGGATGAAAGCCAGGAGGAAGTAAGCAGGGCTACTCAAGCATCAGCTGATCTATAGCCACCTAGTTTTAAAGTGACTGTAATCTCCTGAGGCACCACTGAGTTTTTGGCCAAGTGGTTTGATGCCAGTAAGTTGCAGATTTGCGTCAGGGAGGGATTTGTCCAGTTTTATCTGCTGCTTAGGCTTTGCCTGCTCCAGGATGCTAGGAGGGCAGAGATAAATTTCTGCCTACAGCAGCTGCCTCCTCTCAGCAAGGAAGGACAAATACTAAAACCTCTGTCCAGGCCCATGTCCCAACTTGCTGCCAGCTAAAGAGCCAAGCCAAGAAGAAGCACAGCAGGTAGAATAAGAAAACGCTGGGGTTTTTTAGTCACAACCACAGCAGGATTGCTGTCCACACAACCTCTAAATTTGGACCTCAGCTCTGTTTTAGATGGTATTAGAGCTTGGCTTCTATAGGACTGGAAGAGGTATTTGACCTTACAGTTATTCTTCTGGGACTGCAGCACTGAGAGTATTCAGTGCCATGGTTTTTGATTCCTTGGAGGCCACATTCCCTCTTCACCTCAGAGCAACTCTCTGCAATTGACTGAAGCCCACAGCCTGATGTCCACGTAATCAAACAAGGATGATGTGAGGTGTAGGGAGCACTCAGGCTTTTCCTTGACACAGCCTTCTTCCCTGATCTTTCTCACCCAGTTACTCCACGGGCAGCGAGTGCCAGCCTTTGGTGCAGACTGGAGGAAGCTGCCTGGTGACAGACACACCACAGACAGACAGACAGACAAACTGCAGCTGGGTGCAATCCTGACCTGTTGCACATGGTGCTGAGCTCTCTGTGTGAGCAGGGCTCACACCCAGCACAGAGCTGGGACAGAGCTGAGCACCCACCTGCTCCCCCTGGCTCAGAAGCAGGGGCACACACAGGGACACGTCTGCGTCTGGACATTTGATGCCAGAAGCATCCACCCGGGCTGCTCCTGTGCCTTGGGTTTTAGCAGAAGCAGACAGGCAAGCAGCTGCTGTTTTCACTGCCCAGTGACAGGAAATCCAAAGGGTCTGTTCTCTCTTGGTTTACACAGTGGTGAGTAGCTCACAGCAGGGGTGATCTGCACTGTTTCTTCCTCCTAAATGTTGCTCTTTCGGTGGTGTTTAGACTCAGACTGCAGTCTTTGCAGCCGGGGTGGGGACAGAGAGGGGGGTTTCCATGCACTTTGCTCCACAGCAGGTCAAGTGGCAGGGTGACAGCGTTATCTCCCCCGTGACAGGAGGTCACATTCCCACAGTGCTGCTACCGGAAGGCACCGGCTCCACAGGCTGGGCACGGTATTTTAGGGGGTTAATAAACTGGAAAATGTGGCATTTGCTGTGCCCTTGAGCTAGGCAGTGAGTCCTCTGCCAAGGCCAGGTGAGCCTGCTGCTGCAGCAGCCTTCAGATGGATGTTGCCTTCACACATGTGAAGGCTGAGGAACGTCAGAGCTGGTTACAACCCCAGGGGAAAATGCTTAGGGACAAAGCAGATGCTGTGAGAAAAAACAGGCCAGAAGAAAGACTATTTTAAAATACTCCATGCTCGAACAGTAGCAGCCAAGCCAAAATAAAACGCTAAAAAAAAAAAAAAAAAGTCAGCGTGCAGACTGTGGGAAATACAAAGGGGTCATGAGAAATGAGAAAGGCCCAGCAGTGGGACAGAGTGACCAGGGCCAGCCTGCAGGAGCACAGCCACAGCAGCACAGGGACAGGCAGGCTGGCAGCAGTGCCAGTGACACCAGCACACACCGTGCCCCCGTGGGGCTTTGCACCAGGGGCCAGTCTGGGACCTGCTCCTGTTTCCCAGCAGAGCAGAGCAAGCAGCACGTGGCAGGTGCCTGACACCAGATTCCCCAGAACTGCAGGCTGAGGCACTCACTGGGGTGAGACACTCAGGACAGGCCAAAAGGGAAAGTGTCTTTCTCCTCCAGTGCACGGTCAAAGGGGAATTGCCTCTTGCCGATGTCAGGAGATGTTCTGGAGGGGTAAAAGCATAACCTACCCCTAATCCCTGAAAGCCCAGGCAAACTGAAGGGAGAGGCTGATGGCCTTGAGAGCCCCTGAGGAGTAACCTCACCACCATAGGAGACGGGGCAGGCTTGGGCAGCCTTGGCCTGTCCCGGGGGTGCCGGGGAGTGGAAGCCCAGGGAGCAGTCCCAGGACAAGGAACAGTGCAGTGAACCCTCGGCGTAGCGTCCTCTGTGGCCCAGGGCCCTCGTTGCTCTCGTGCTGTTGTAACTCCTGCCTCTGTGCCAATGGCTTCCAGAACGCAGAGGAAAACTCTCGCATCTCAATCACCTTCTTCCGGCTCTTCCGCGTGATGCGCCTGGTGAAGCTCCTGAGCCGAGGGGAGGGCATCCGGACCCTGCTTTGGACCTTCATTAAGTCCTTCCAGGTATTCCTTCGCTCCTCTCTAAGAAAGACTGAACTCCTTTTGGTTTCCCCTGGTGGCCTCTCGGGGAGAGGCTTCACCCCAGTGCCTGCGCTCCGAGGGACAAGTGGCACGAATGAGTCAAGTGGGACTCGCAGGGAGTGACTGCCTGGGTATGAGTTTCATCCTGAAAGCATGAGTAATTGCTTGAGACCCTCCTGAACAGCTTTAATAGTTCAGTTCAACTCAATTACTGCCTGTCTGTAACCCTTCGAGCTCATCTTTTTATTTTTTTTCCTTATTTGAGCTGTATTTCCTATGTGTAACTTTAAGTGAAATACCCAGCTATGGGGGGAAGGCCTGGGTCTCAATTAAGTTTCCTTTAAGCCTTGTTTTGAGGTTTTCCAGGGAATATTAGAGGTGTGTGGCCTCCATACTTTCATCCAGGAAGAATTCACCTTTTTAGCCCTACTCTTTTGAGCTCGTAACAATGCCAAGTTATTAAATTGCTGCTGCTTTTTTTCCCCTGGAGACAGATGGAATTTCAATGGTAGGTAAAGTTCCAGAATAGATAGGAGGAAGTGAAGGAGACCAGACTGGCTAAGAATCATCACCTTTGAAGGAAAAGAAACACCAGTTATTTGCTAGAAAAAACCTAGCCACATATAGTAAAATGATAGTTAGAGATGAAGCATGGCATGTTCCTGCACTTTAAAAGTGCTTGACCTGGATTTACTGGACCAGCACAACCTGGATGTTAGCTGGGGCATATCCAAAGGAAGTGGCAGGGAACCACAACACTGGAATACAAATGGTGGCCTAAACATGAGAAAATATGCAGAACACACCACTGGACAAAAGCATGAAAGAGTAACTTGTGCAACACACAAGTCTTGGAACAGCAGCTACACACCCATCAGACTGAGGCTGTAAAAGGTCAATAGCTTTTGCATTGGCTCAAATGGAAAAGGAATTGACACACACTTTAAAACTGAAACCTCACCAGCGACAACACAAGCTGGGACCAAAGCCTGCAGTGCTGCAGCTCATTGCATTCTGTCTCTTCTCAGTAGAAGCAGCACACCAGGGAGCAGCAGGGACTTTTTCCCTGCTCTCAGTGGTCCTGGTAGCCAGACCACCAGGCTGATGCAAAGGACTCGCTTTGCACACTCCTTGGCTGCCAGAGGACCTAACCCTGCACAGCAGGTTTCTGACACATCCCTACCACAGTGACTTTTTCCATTGCTTGCAGAGCTCCCAACTTCCAGGTTGTTATTTGAGCAGTGCCACTGGGAACCACTTTGCTGGCAGGCGTAGGAATGAAGATTCCCTTGGCACAGCTCAGCCAGCCCTGATGCAGGGGACAGAGTCACACTTTCCAGTTCCTGCTTCTCCTCCCCTTGCCCCTGTGCCCCTCCAGCCTCTTCAGCCACAGCTCGAGCTGAACTGGTCACGGCTCATGGCTGGGCAGAAGGAGATGGATGGGAAAGGGAGCACCTGGTTCTTCCCTCCAGTGACCCTCAGACCTCCTCAACTGCAGAGTCACTTCAGGCAGGGTTGTAGGGCGGTGGGAGAAAGTATGAGGGGAGGGATCTTCCACAGCAGGGGAGGGAAATAAAACAGGCAGCATTGCAATCAAGTGCCTCTTCCCTTGAAAGCCTTTTGGCCATTTATAACACGGAATTCTCTGCTCCAAGCTCCTCCTCCTGCAGCTACCGGGAGCCTCCTTTGGCAGCTAAGAATAGCCACTGTGCTGCTCTTCATTCAGCCACTCCCACTGCCAGAATGTGGGATCCCAGCAGACTTTGGCACAGGCCCTTTGGTGTCCCCACATGCTTCCAGGAAGCATCTCTGCTGTCCCAGGGCAGCCTAAGGAGCCACCAGCTCCTGGAGTCAGATCCCATGGTGACTTCCAGTGCCCTGGGCAGGGCACGAAGTGCTGACGTACAGGCTGGGGCACTGGGCAGGGTGCTGGGAAAATGCTCTGCGGGGTTTCCATCTGCACTGACAGCAGCAGGGTCAGGCTGGGCAGTGGGAGGAGGAGGAGGAAGTGAGAGGGTGCTGAGGGCCGTGGGAATCACAAGGACAAAGTGGGAACGGCAGGGAAGGACGGAGCCAGGGGAGGACAGAGACACAAGTGTAGGATATGGGAGGTGGGGAGCTGAGGGAGCCATGGGGAACAAGGGGCAGGGATGAGCAGGAGGGTGCATTATGGAGAGGAATGGAGTGGGCAGAGGAAGGTGAAAAGGAAGTGAAGAGGCAGACAGACAGGAGAGAAGGCACTTTCCCATCCCCATTTGAATGGGAACAGAAGTACTGTCAGAAAACAGAAGCACTGTCAAGGTTATACAGCTCAGGTCCTGTCTGGTCACAATCCCAGGAGCTCTTAGGTACTGTGTGTATCAAGTCCCAACTAAATCATCACAAAATGTTTGGAGCCCTGTTCTGAGCTGGTGGTCTGTCCAGTGACATTGTGAGGTGAACATACCCATTTGTCTGGCCCCCTAAAAAGCCAGAGGAATCTGTCCTGAGACTCAAGATGATGATTACAGACATTGTCTAAAGGATTTGATTATTTTTTGCCATTTTAATATTCAGATCTCTTTGAGATGATTTATGCAGATCCTAGTCAAATCTCCATGGTGGCCAGTGAAAATATTCCCTTGATTTTTCCTGCAGGATTTAGTTGGGTTGAATTTAGGATGACAGCAGGGTTTGGGTTGGAAGGGACCTTAAAGATCACCCAGTTCCAACCACTCTGCCATGGGCAGGGACACCTTCCACTAGACCAGGTTGTTCAGAGCTCCATCTAACCTGGCCTTGAACACTCCCAGGGATGGGGCAGCCACAGCTTCTCTGGGTAACCTCTTCATGTCTCACCCACCCATATAGTAAAGAATTTTTTCTAATATTTAATCCAAATCTGCCCTCTTTCAGTTTAAAACCATCACCCCTTCTCCTATCACTGCATGCCCTTGAAAAAAAAAATCCCTCTCTGTCTTTATTGTAGGCCCCCTTTAGGTATTGGCAGGTACTCCAGAGTCTCCCTGGAGCCTTCTCTTCTCCAGGCTGAACAACCCCAATGCTCTCAGCCTGTCTCCATAGCAGAGGTGCTGCAGCCCTCTGATAACGTTGTAGGCTCATTATATTCTGTGAAATTGGGTGTTCAAAATCTAGATTTTGTGCTCAGATTTTCAGAGTGAATGTGTCCACCCATTTCCTCTGAAGCAAGTTCTGAAAGCCTCTGGTCTAGCCGAGTGCTAGATATTTCAAAAGATTCCTGCTCAAAAGCCTGAGCCTCTGAATTCCCCAGCCCTTGATTCCTGTTAGTGGTAGAGGAAACCAGTAGCACTCAGCACTTGGCTGATTGCACTGACCTCTTCCTTGGGAGGCAGCTCTGCATATCAGGGCTCTGCATTTCCTCTTCAGCAGCTGATCACTGACACTCAGTGCAGGGCAGACACCATCAGGGACACCTAACACTGAACAGGGAAGGTGCTGGAGGTCCTCAGGGGGATACAAGCCATTGTAGCAGAAGCCTTGAATTAAGATTCCAGCAGCTGTAGCACCTTTTATTTCACTGTACTGGATCCAGGGAAACATCACATTGCCAGCAGTGCCAGAGCAATGCTGGTTTTCCCTTGCTTTCCTGGCTCGGGCAAGGGCAGGAGTGATGGGCAGGCAGCGGAGCTCCATCCATCCATCCCGCCCTCCATCCATCCATCCATCTCTCCATCCATCCATCCATCTCTCCATCCATCCATCCATCTCTCCATCCATCCATCCATCTCTCCATCCATCCATCCATCTCTCCATCCATCCATCCATCTCTCCATCCATCCATCCATCTCTCCATCCATCCATCCATCTCTCCATCCATCCATCCATCTCTCCATCCATCCATCCATCTCTCCATCCATCCATCCATCTCTCCATCCATCCATCCATCTCTCCATCCATCCATCCATCTCTCCATCCATCCATCCATCTCTCCATCCATCCATCCATCTCTCCATCCATCCATCCATCTCTCCATCCATCCATCCATCTCTCCATCCATCCATCCATCTCTCCATCCATCCATCCATCTCTCCATCCATCCATCCATCTCTCCATCCATCCATCCATCCTGCATGGCACAGAGCCCACCGGCTGGGCTGGGCTGGGCTGAGCGGGCAACCAAGCGCGGGGCTGTGGAGGCATCTAGTGGCCACCTGCCCGCACTACAGAGCAGCGCTGCGGCCAGCCCCGGTCCCAGGGCCGAGAGCACGAAGCAGGCAGAGACACAGCGCTCTCTTTCTTTCTTTCGTTTCCAGGCTCTCCCCTATGTGGCTCTTTTAATCGTGATGTTGTTCTTCATCTACGCCGTGATTGGGATGCAGGTGAGTGATGCTCCAAGAGCTCGGCTGTGCCTGACTTCTCCTGCTAGAGCATGGGGACAGGCTCACAGGGCAGCTAGGTCCAGGTGTGGTTGTGGGGGCTTGCAGCAATGTTTTCACCCGGTAAGGTGAGATGGCAGCTAACCTTGGCTGGAGAACGTCGCCTGACTGGGCACTCCCAACAGCAGCACAACACGCTCCAGGAAAAAAAAAGCAAGGAAAAAAGTATTGACCCATTTAATGGCAGAACACAATATGCAAACAGTGAAAAGACCATGCCTGCCCTCCACATTCTCGAAGGAATATCCACAAAGAAGATTTACTGCCTTGCTTGTGGGTTCAAAACTGGTTTTCTAAGTGGGCTTATGGCCATGCTGCACTGAGCAAACCAAAATGTTCTCTTGCATCTCTTTCACACTGGCATAATTTCCACTGAGTTGTAAAGAGCAGCTTTTGATCTACACCCATGAAGGTAAATATGGGATCAGGCCCAATGTACCAGCACTCAGAGTTTCTCCAGGAAGCTGCATCAACACAACATCTTCCTCAGTTTGTGAAATGTGCTCGGAATCATCCTGAGCATTCACCTGCGCAAGGGACGGGTGCTGCACAGAGACCATGGGAGACAGCATGTGGTACAGGCACAGTCTGTGACAGTCCCAGCCTCATTTGCTGTGCTGCTTTTCAAGCTGAGCTTCGCCTTCCACTTCAGTGTTAATCAAAGTTCTCAGACAAGTCAGCCATCTGGGACCAGAGGCCACAGTACAGAAGGGCATGGCATAACTGCTTCCAGGGGTCTTCAAACGTGACAGGCTTCTTGGTTTCACAATGACAACAGAACTGGTAATGAAATTCATCTGACCTCTGTGACCTTGTTTTAATTTGTTTCCTGTTATTACAGCCTCATGTTTTCACAGACTCCATCTACCCTGCCCCACCGTGAAAAATAAAATTCATGTTTTCTTGAATTATCACAGGTTATCTCAATAGCCCCAGTAATCACAGCTGCCATTTACTCTACTAAGCTTGTACAGTAAACTTGCCTTTAATACCTAAGATGGCCAAGATCTTACAGAACTACCTGTGCCATACAGAAAATCACTTTGGAGTATTAGGCTGGTATTCCATCACTGTGCAAAGCATTATAAGTGGCTTCCAAGCACCCACACAGATGGGGTCTACAATGATCAGGGCACCACCAGGGCCAGATGCTTTATTCTGTAATTCTACTCCTTTTTCTGTCAGCTAGTTCTAAGTTACCTATTTAACCCTTGGCTTACATTCAAGCCTCTGTTTAAATCATCCCAGCAGCCTGAAGATCATATGTCTGTCTTTCACGTTGATCTAGATTACTAGGTTGCTTCGTGCCCTCATGTCTTCCAATAAAAAAACCAACTTTTTTCATTTTCCCTGTTAGCCCAGGGCCCACAGACCTGTGATTATCCCTTTTTGTCCAAATGGCATCTCAGACATTTTGTGTGCAGCTCTCTTGAACGTGCTGACACAGAGTTCCCTCACATGTAGGGACACATAGGAAGGCAAATCACCCCTCACTCTGTTAAGCAGCTGCCATGAAAGACTGGATGTACCAGAACTGATAAAAATATCAGAATTTCCCATATAAAGGAGACCTGCTACTTTATGCCAGCTGCTGCCACGACTTGGAGCGTAGCAACATTCAAGCCTCACTACCTAAAGTGCTCAGGTGGAAAAACTCCAGGCTGATGCTGATGGATGAAGGCACTCATAAGGTGACCCAGGAGGCACAGATTGGAGAGGCCATGAGGGAGGAACCTCCACCTACAGCTCCTCCCTGGTGCCTAATGCAGAACACCCACAGCAGCTGCTGCCAGTGCACCGTGTGACTACTCAGTCTCTACAGCTCCCTGAAAGGTGATTAGCGTCACCTCTGTCAGGTGGGGCTGGTCTCTTTCTCCAGGCAGCACTGGCAGAAGAGGAGGACACAGCCTTAAGCTGCACCAAGGGAAATATAGGTTGGATATTAGGAAGTAGATTTTTACAGAAAGGGTAATAAAGTACTGGAATGGTCTGCCCAGGGAGGTGGTGCAGTCACCACCCCTGGATGTGGCACTGGGTGCCAGGGTTCAGTTGAGGTGTTAGGGCTGGGTTGGACTCCATGGTCCTGGAGGTCTGTTCCAACCCAGTCATTCTGTGATTCAGTGTGTAAGGGAAGCTGCAGGGTCCAAAGGAAGATCATGGGAAGCTCCCTTACTTCCATTTGCCTGAAATAAAAATATGGGCTGCCTCAGCTCAAGCTTGGTGCAGCTGGACCTGTCAGTGCTGCCTGCAGCATGGGGCTGGCCAGGCAAGGGGACACCCATGCATCCGTGAGGAACCCCTGAGGAAAACTGCCACGTGCTGACCCTCCCTCCCCCTGGCAAGGCCATCCCACCATTGTCCCCGTGCTCCTCTCCATGTCATTGCTTCTCTTGGGGTGCTAATAATCAGTGACATTTCCTTGAAAAGAAGCTTGGTGCTCTCTCAGAGCTGCTCTGTTCCTGCTGCTTGTTTTGGCTACAGAGAGATTACAGCTCTCAGCCCCTGAGATCTCTGCCACGCTGTTATCAAAGGGGAATAAATAGTCCTGACTTTGCTGTGCAGAGCCCTTTCTGCCACACAAGGTTTGTTAAGCTCTCAGCCCCACTGCCTGAAAGTACCACAGCCACCCAAGATGTTTTAAAGAAGCCTGAAACTCTGCTGCACTGGGGACTTCACACCCAAAGACAGGCCCCTAAAAAGGTTTGCTGATGGTTGTAGGCTTCATGCCATGGCTGGAGGAACATGAACTGGCTGGTGTGGCATGGGAGGAAGCTCTAGGGCATCCTTTTCTGGGCAGATCTGGTCATCATCTTCATGCTGCTGCAGTCTGAGAGGACCCCTGGAACACCTGCTGGTGACAAGCATGACTGTAAAAGGGCAGGCATTTGGACAATTCCAGATCCAAGGAAATGTACTTCACATTTCTTTGTGAAGATCCAAGGCCCCCCACAGAGATGGAAGCTCAAGGCTTTGCAGCTGCTGGTCTTTTGCTGTCGTTTCCTCCTGGCAAAGATAGATAAGCCATGAAGAAGAGGCCTTTTCTTCTCTGTTACTGATTTATTTCAGCTGGACTCCCTTCCCATATGAGTGCCTGTTAAAACAAGCCCCCATGTCATGTATTCAGTGCATGAATAAGGAAGGACACCTTGTTTTGACACCAGATGCTTCTTATTGCAAAATCAGTGCTTTTCTGGTGATAAAGCAGAAAGCCAGGGAAGCAACAACAGAAATGAAAGACAGACAGAAAAGTTTCTTTTAACAGAAGAGCAGATCCCATTAAATATCAGGGTCAGGGTGAGGGCAAGAGCTACGGGTGACAAGAGGTTTGGGGATTTTGCAGGGCTAATCTGAAAAGAGCTCTGCTTTCTGCCAGGTGTTTGGTAAAATTGCGCTGAACGATACCACGGAAATCAACCGCAACAATAACTTCCAGACCTTCCCCCAGGCAGTGCTGCTGCTTTTCAGGTGGGTGTATGACAGCTCTGGGTTGTGTCAGCCTGGGAGCACGATTCCTCTGCTCTCGGGCACAGCTTATCTCCTTCCACCCTGTCATGTTCCCGAGGTGAGCAGTGACATGCTGGGCTTCAGCGGGGAGCCTGGCAGTGATGTCAGATGCGATGACCAGTCCATCAAGTCTCCTGTACCCCAGCAGCTCAGCCTGGCAGTGCTCAGTGCTGGGGAGGGACACGAGTCCTCCTACACGGAAGGAAGGTAGCCAGATTTCAGTGCTCTCCAGCGTTGATATGCATCAAAAAGTTCTTTGGTTCAAATCTGGCCAGTGTGACTTCTAGCAGGGAAAGGGACATGATGAGCTCATGCTTAGGCGTGGCCATGCCCAGCTCAGCTTAGCACATCGTCCCACTCCAGCTGGGGCCAGGGAGGGGTGCTGAAGGGGCGGGAAGTTGGCACAGCTTCAACACTGTCATAATTTTGAAGGACTTTTAGATGCAATCCACAGCCATGCCGCACACACATCCATGATTCTGGTTGGAATGTGAGAGCCCCATACCCACAGCAGCCAAAGCCAATCAGAAATGGTACACTGATGATGGCCACAAAACCAAACAGAGGAGCAGGATGTGCCAGGGGATGTCAAAGCCATCGGCTTAACTTGCTCTTAATTGCCCTCAGAATTCCCATTAATTAATGTTCATGGGATCAGGAAGAGGTTGCTAATGTGCCAGTCCCTGTCACATCCAAGGTCACTGCTGTCCTCCCCTGCCCTCTGCCTTGCCCAGGTGTGCCACAGGTGAGGCCTGGCAGGAAATCATGCTGGCTTGTCTCCCGGACAAGAAGTGTGACCCGGAGTCGGAGCCGGCCAACTCCACGGAAGCCGATCACTCCTGCGGCAGCAGCTTCGCCGTCTTCTACTTCATCAGCTTCTACATGCTCTGTGCCTTCCTGGTGAGTGCCCCCAGCCACTCTGAGCCCCTGCTGCCCCGTCAGCCATGCACAGGACAAGGATGATCCCAAAGAGAACAAATCTCCCCTAGGGATCTTTCCCTTCCAGTGGCAGCACCCCTTCCCTGCCTCCCTGCAGCTCTGGGGGCTGCTGTGCTCCCAATCCCAATCCTTTGTGCACAGCACAGGAGTGCTCTTCCCCCCTCCTCCTCAAGGAGAAAACCAAATTAGTGTGTTGTGGGCTGTGCTGAGGCTAGCAACGCCTCAGCCACACTTCCCACCTTCCCTCCCACCTTCCTTCTGGCTGCTGAGCAGGTTTTTCCTCCCCTGCCAGCAGCAGTGACTGTGAGAATACACATCCCACTTGCATCTGCTCCGTGTTGGCAATGTGGCACTGCTCAGAGCCACAGCACAGGCTCTGCAGCTGGCAGCAGCCCCCAAAACTCTCCCAGTGAACAGCAGCAACATTTTAAAAGTTTTGGTCTTGGGCCAGAAGAAAGGGCTTTTATCTCAGCCCCACTGCCTGTTGAAGAGAAATCCCACCCCATTCTGCCAGGTGAAGACACAGGTAAATAAAAAGCCACGACAGCACGTCTAAGAATTCAGAAAATTTGTGCCTCATCCATTTAGTAGGGAAGAGAAAAATGTAACCAGCTGAGGATATTCCACCTCTGGGCTCTTCCCATTTAAACTGGGGGGCTGGCATGGGGGAATAAAGAGGCTAACCCCAATGGCTTCCTAGTTTTGTGAGTCCAAATCCAGACCTTAAACTGAGAACCTGGTAAAATTTACTGTTCCTTGCCTCCTCCATCACATCCTCTCTCTGCTTGTTTGCAGATCATCAATCTTTTTGTAGCTGTTATAATGGATAACTTTGATTACCTGACACGGGACTGGTCCATTCTAGGACCACACCACCTGGATGAGTTTAAAAGGATCTGGGCAGAGTATGACCCTGAAGCTAAGTAAGTAACCCAGCCTGGAGATGAGAGCTCCTCAGGAGAACAAGCCCGTTATTTTCTGTTCTCTAGACTCAGTGCAGTAAGTGCCACATTCCTCCTGCAAGAACTCTTTTCCTTTTTTGGTACAAAACCCCTAAAATAGATATCACCACAAGGTACTGCTGGTGAATCCATAAACCCAAAGTGCAAAGATACTCACAGAAATCTCAACATTCAGGCTGCACTGTTACCTGCCAGGCCATTGCTTTCCTTTCTCTTGGGGAGATAGTGAGGGGCAGCAGATTGAGAAAAGGTGATTAGAGGCTTGGTTTATCGTTGCATTTGTTTGGGATGTTGAGCTGTGACTCTCCTGCTTGACTTTGTACTCACAGCAGAGCTGCTGTGCCCAAATCTCTGTTTTATCATGTCATAGGTGCCCATCACAGCCTGTGCATTCACATGGCTGCACTGCATTGTCTGCAGGGTTGTTCACAACAGCAGACTTGCAGGGATTTAAAGTTACACTACGACAACTCATATGAGGGCTTAGCTGAATTCAGTATTTTATGCTCTGTTTGACACATGCTTAGGCTTAAAGTGATCCCTGTGGCATTACTGTACAGTTGACAATTGTAATTGCAAAGCCCCCTTCATCATGCAAAAGCCATGGAAAGAGATCTGGGTGTAAACTCAAAGCAGATCTCTTTAGGAGACAGTGTCGAGATTAGTCTGGGCTCAGGTTCTGCCACGTGGGAGGGTGTGTCACATTATGAGAGTGACACCTGAATTTAAACACTTTTTCCCATTCATGAGGACTTCCTGGGCTAGGGGCTTTTACTATGGATGGGGAATAAGCACAGATTTCTAGTAAATACACCTTTTGTCAACAAAACTGATGTTATTATTTGTGCTTGCTTGAAGGCAGGACTGCAGTGCTGAAGCCAGATAACAGACAGCCACTCAGTTCTGATGGCATCCTGTTCCTCCCTCTTTATAAATGCGAAGCTCTTTTATTCCTTTTCTCCATCCACATCCCATGCCCCTCCTCAGGCTCTGGTAGCTTTCCTCCCTCCATGAGAGAATTCCTCTTTTGAGAAGCCATTTACCAAACTTAAGAGAAGCCCAACTGCTGCTGTGAAGGAAGTTCAGTGCTTTGTTTTGTGCTCTCTCTAGTGACAGCCCAAAGCATAAACAAGTATTAAAAGGCAGTGGCTTGGGGCTATTTATGTGGGAGGTAAAGCACAAGGAAATAGACCCTTTACACCTTCTGCCTGCTATAGACCTCAGCCCAGCAAGTAAATAAGTAGGCATTTATTTTGAACAGGTCAGTGATAGGAAGAAAACCCCAAATTGTCTGTTCATGCACTAAGAAACTGCAACATTGGAAGGCTGAGGTCAACTCTTGCAAGTTTTGACTCAAGTATGACTGACAGCTGGGATTTCTGCACTAGTAGAAATTCTATGAGTGCTGGGCAAATCCTGCAGAACTGCCAGACGCAAGAGAAATGATACTTTAAGCTATGCCTGGGCTACAGGGAGCAGCAGCAGGAGGCTGGAGAGACCTCAGTGACACTCTGAGCTGTAGCTGCAGCCTGCAGGCGGGCCAGCAGGCCAGCCCTGGCCAGGGTGCAGCCCTCACTGTGCTCTCTTCTCCAGGGGACGCATCAAACACCTGGATGTGGTGACGCTGCTGCGGCGGATCCAGCCCCCGCTGGGCTTCGGGAAGCTCTGCCCTCACCGCGTGGCCTGCAAAGTAAGGCGTGCCCTTGTGGGACACAGGAAACAGTGAGACACCCCAAACATTTCAGAAGGCAAAGAGCAGAGAAAAAAGCTCTTTATTGTCTAATTCTTACTACTTTTATAAGGTGTTCTGATACAGACTGAACACGGTTGGTGAACAGGAACGCCACCTCTCTGATCCCATTGGTTAAACCAGAGAAACAGCTCAAATGTTTTGAGAACCAGAAAAGCAAAACACCACCTGGAGAAAGATTGTTTTGAGAAAGGAGAGTTGTTTGCCAAGATTGTTTTGAGAAGAAGCTTTCTTGAGAACTTTTTCCTTGGGAAAAGTTAGTGACTGCTAGCAGGCTGAAATCTGAGAGCCAGAAAAGTCAGGCCCCCAGCACGGCTCGGGGGAGGCTGGGCTCACAGCAGCTGCACCTGAGCATCAGGCACTGAACACAGAATGTGTCGGATTAGACCTTTTTTCTAACCCCAAAACAGAGCAACTAAGAGGTGTTTTAAAAGCTTTTATTCCATTTTCAGTCTCATATAAAAAGTAAGGCAATACAGATGTTACAATTTACGCTATCACAATCAGAAGCCAACTATTTCTTAATAACAATGCATTATAAACATTTCTTAGCCTATCACCTTTACCACACAGTTATTAATACCTTAAAGCCAATCATGGGAAATTACCTTTCGTAAATCCTGTTACAATACATCTTTCATAGTTCTGTTTCTCTAAAGTATCTAGACTTATTTACAAAGCCATCATTTAAAACTTATTTCTAATTCCATTTCTCTCTCAGCATTGCCTGTCCTATTCCATAATATTTCTAAGCCAGCATTTTCTATCTCAAAGTTTGCATACAAATGCATACCTTGTAAGCCTCCTATCAAGCTTTAAAACATTCTCTACAAATCCATTTCCCACGAGAATGGTTTGGCCTGAAAGGCACCTTAAAGACCACCTAATTCCAACCCCCACGCTTGGGCAGGTCTGCCTTGCACCAGAGCAGTTGTTTTACACTAAACAGCCTGCCCTGGCATGTTCTGGCTGCCCCTGCCTCTCTCCCTGGGCACATCCCAGCTCGCTGCCCAGCAGGCAGAGCCAGCAGCAGCGTGTCTGAACACCCCCTGGGCTGCCCTGTGCCTCTCACCAGCTCCCCTCCCTGGGCTGCAATCTCCCAGTTGAGGGCTGGAGGGTCACCAGCAGGTGGCTTGTGCACCACTCAGGGCCACCAGCCTTTTGTCTGGTTAGGAGAGCACATCTGTGCTAAATACAGCTCTCGAGCACCAAGAACAAACATCTGCTTGTGCTGTCCAACACCCACCTCGAGGAGATGAGGAGAGAGAGAAATAACAGGGCATTCTCATTGTGTAACTTATCCACAGGCCGTGGATACTCACATAAGAGGGGTGGCAGGTCTGGAGGGTGTCAGGAGGACATGAGGAGGTCAGGAGGTGTCAGGAGGACAAGAGCAAGCTTCAGTCCATGTGTGGCAGTGTGATTGTTGTCTCTCTTCTCTCCACCCCACAGCGCCTTGTCTCCATGAACATGCCACTGAACAGCGATGGCACTGTCATGTTCAATGCCACTCTCTTTGCACTGGTCAGAACAGCACTGAGGATCAAGACAGAAGGTGAGAGGCTTGCTGACTGCAAGGACACAAAGGTGTTCATGCCAAGGTGTCCTGAGTGGAGCAAACCAACAGGGACATCTTGTTTAAAATGATCCAAGTGACTCACGTGCAGCACATGGGACAAAAAGCTATGTAAAGAGGTTTGGAGGAATAATATCTTCCAGGGAAAGCACAGTGTTTCCCACTACACAGGAAGCCAGTGCTTCCTATAGTATCATCTCCAATTATTGATCACATTCTTCACAGTGGTCTGAAAGTTTAAGGTTTTAGATCAATGTCTGCTCACACAGCAACTAAGAGAAAGATGAAGGGCAAAGAAGGCTCCTCTTTGTATCCTGTCTGCAGGGCTGAGCCACTTCTTGGCTGCTGTTGCCACTGATCTTCCAGTCCAAGGGAGAAAAAAGAGCTTGGACTCGAGGGTCTCATCTCACAAAAGCTCCTCCTGTGCTTCCATTAGCATGAGTTAACACTACCTTGTAGTAACAGTGGTGTTGTAAAGGCAGATGAGAAATAAAGGGACTGTTAATAGCTTTGCATAGACAGCAGGTACATTCGAGGGAAGCAGACAAGATTTGGGGCTCAGCTTGTCCTCTTTGTTGCACCCTGTCACCTGCTGTAATGAAAGATATTGGTCTTGAGTCAAAATCTGGCTTTATGTATTAATGAAATGCATTAAAGGAGAGTGCAGGTCTGTGATTCACAGCTGAACACCTCTGCCTCAGGAGTGGCTGATTACATTTCAGGCATGAGGAACCAGTGACCAGCAGAGCTCTGCCTTACCTGTGCACAGCCATCTGTACACAGCTGAGCCAAAAAACAGTGGCAAAAATGAAAAAAAATTACATTAAGACCTTGAAAGTTGTGCTAAACAGAATTTGACTGTAGCACAAGAGACTCTCCTGAGGAAAAAGCCACCCACAATCCCTGTTAGACATCTTGTGTCTTATAAAACAGAAACCCAAAAAGAACTCAATTTTCTTGTCTGTCTGAGCCTCAAACTCTCGGAGTCATTGCCAGTGAACTCCTGGGAAACCATCTAAAGCCTCAAACTGCTTTCTTTCTTGCCTTAGCAGGACCTTTAAAGTGGGCAGGGCAGGAGTTTGGAATCAGCCCTGCTGAGTCAGATTTATGCCTTTGATGCTGTGTTGCATCCTCAGCAAGTTATTGTGTCCCTATCTTCACTGCACCCTGTTACAAGAACTACTGCCATGCAGAGCCCTGTGCAGCACCCTGAGGAGCCTTAGTGCTGGGGAGAAATAAGAAAAACTGCAGGAACAGCACCTTTAGGAGGACAAGAAACTGGTTTCAGACACCTAGACAGAGAAGAGAGAGGTTTAGAATGTACATAAATCAAGAAATAAAACCAAAGGTGACCCTTCTGAGAGGAAACGGGTATCTAGAAGGAAAGTCACCTCCCTAGCCCAGATGACTCTGCATATTTGGGAAGATCTCTTGCTGTGAGGGAGCTTTAGGAATGGTCTGAGCATCTCTTGGCCCAAAACTTTCCACTACTAAAAACACTCTGATATTTACCTCCTGAGATTTCCATGCCAGACATTAAATTGCTCCTCTGCAGGGTCTGCTTAATTCCTGTCTCTGATGATTTTCACCCTGCAGGTAACCTGGAGCAAGCCAACGAAGAGCTGAGAGCAATAATTAAGAAAATCTGGAAGCGCACCAGTATGAAGCTGCTGGACCAGGTGGTGCCTCCTGCAGGTGGTGAGTGCAGGATCTTGTCTCTGTCTCTGAATCTCTCTGGTTTTTTCCCTCACCTGTCCTGTCCTACTGCACCTCATGATCATCAGGTGGAACAGGAGGGACAGGCTTTCTCCTACAAGCTATCTGTATTTCAGCAGGCTGAGGTCTGCTCTGTACTAAAATGGATATGCTGTTCTTACTGCTGAGAAATCAGGGAAAGAAAAAAATGTGCATAAATGGGAGGTGGAGCACAGGCATCCAGAGTGGCATGCACTGACTTTCCAGGTGGCCCCATGGACACAAAACAGCCCTTGGCAGTCAGCCAACAGAAGGAGCCAGTCCTGAGCCTTGCTCAGCCTGCTCTGAAGTCAGTGGACCATGTCTTCTAAAATTTCCAGGGGGTTTGCAGAAAGGAGGAGAGCTACCTGGAGAAAAACCTAGCGCACATTTTGGCTGACTGACAGCTTTTATTGTGTGGGAACACAGCTGTGACTGTATTTCAGGGGAGAGGTGAACTTCTCTGTTCACTCACACCCATGTTAGGCACAAAGGGACGGAATTCCAGTGCAGAGAAAGGTCAGAGCAGCCCTGGGATGGATGATCAGTCAGATGCTGTTGGCGAGCCAGCCTGTGAATTAGTCTTCCCCCAGGCTGTCACAAGACAGCAGCATGTGTTGACCCAGACTGGGAGGCTGCTGCTGTAACCAGATCCTTTGTGGTTAACCAACACCAGAGACTGCAAAGGTGAGATGTGCTCCTGCTGCAGGGGTTCTGTGCCAACCAGAGCCAGGGGTTGGTTCTGTGCCAACCAAAGCCAGGGGTTGGTTCTGTGGAAACCAGAGCCAGGGGTTGGTTCTGTGGAAACCAGAGCCAGGGGTTCTGTGGAAACCAGAGCCAGGGGTTCTGTGGAAACCAGAGCTAGAGGTTCTGTGGAAACCAAAGCCAGGGGTTCTGTGCCAACCAGAGCCAGGGGCTCTGTGGAAACCACCTGCACCTCTCCTCCTGACTGTTCACAGCAAGCTCTGGCTGCAGAGCAGTCCCCTCCTTCAGCCCTGCATCCCGATGCCGTGGAAAGCAGAGCTGGACTGCAGAGCCCGGTGTTTCTGCAAGGCTGACATGAGCAAACACTCTGATAAATCAGCTGCTTGTTTAATTTCCTTTTTCACCCCTGCCCTTTGCAGATGACGAGGTGACCGTGGGGAAGTTCTACGCCACGTTCTTGATCCAGGAGTACTTCAGGAAGTTCAAGAAGCGCAAGGAGCAGGGGCTGGTGGGGAAGCCCTCGCAGCGCAACGCGCTGTCCTTACAGGTGACAAGCGGGCCCCGAGTGGCCGGGGGGTACCGTAGAGACAGGTGGCCCCACCTCCCTCTTCAGCCATTCTGGGGGTTGCAGTGGGCTGTCCCTACAGGAAAGGAGTTCCCAGAGCCCTTGGATTATCACACCAATCCTTTTGGATGAACGTGTTGGAGTTGGCAGGAACAGGACGGGACTGCTGGGGTGGCGTTCCTCGAGCTTTATTACAGCACCAGCCTCATGAATCAGTCAATTGAGACAATTGAGAGATGGCAACAGCTCAAGTCTTGCCAGAAGCAGCCGAAAACTTCTTTGTTACAAAGCATCTTAAAAACTTTTTAACCAATCACATATTGCTAAAGCTTACAGAGAGCTGTTCTAGTCAATGAATTAAAGCACACGGACACCTGCTTTAAACAATGCTTGCTTGTATGCTCTTCTAGTAACAATACACAATACCCTTATTAAGCTTAAGACCTTCTACTATCTTGTCAAGCATATATTTCTGCAGTGTTAAGATTTGTTCAAGCCAAACCTAGAAATTCAGCCTATTATTTCCATGTCTTTGCTTATTATACTACTGTATCTTTCCCAGTTCCAAAGTTTTCAGCTGCAGCAAATTCTAAATTCTCAGCTTTTCTATCTCTGAGGCCTACTTTTTTAGCTCCTAAAAGTCCTTTTTGCCTTTAGTGTTTCCCACAATAAATACCTGTGTACCATGGGCTCACAATCCCTTAGCTCTGGAAATGGAAGGCACAGGTGAGGCACAATCACATTTTATCAATCTGCCAGTAATATTTGAAATTTGGGATCCTTTTAGAGAACTGGTATGAAGTGTCCTACAGACATTTGCTTACTCCTACACACATTTGACCCATTCTGAGTGCATGTTGCCAGGAGGCAAAACCACTTAAAAAAGCAAGAAAAGCATACCTGGATGCCAAGGCCATCCAATGGACAGGACTGTAAGGACTGGGATCTGCTCCCCACTCTGATACATGTTCACTCAGTGGATTACCAGGCTGTGTGACAGAGAGAGAAAACCCCACTGACTGCACAAGCAGTACTATTCATGTCCCTTGAGGACACACTGAGAAGAAAGAGTGACTCTGGAGGTTCAGCAAGCTGAAAAGTGCTGTGATGTGGGCACAAACACAGAATGAGGCCTCAGTACACCCACAGCTTACCACCCTGGATGGACTCTTTGGAACAGACTCCAGCCAGTGAGGGGTTTGAGGACTTTGCAGGTCCAAATGCCAGAAGCCTGGTTACTAAATCCATATTTAAGCTACTGACTAAAAAGAAGATATTTTCTGAGGCACCACAGTACATGGTTCAGCTGGAACTGTGGCTGCACTACAGCTTCTGGTTGTGGATCTGAGAACTCAGAGTGGAAAGCCCACAGACCTGCTTAGTCAAGCCTGTGGATTTATGTCTGTGTCCTGCTGTGATGAAGCCAAGGACTAGCAACAAACATTCCTTGGTTTGTATCGCCAAGAGCTTCTCTCTCTCTGAGGTGGAGATGGGTTTGTATCGCCAAGAGCTTCTCTCTCTCTGAGGTGGAGATGAAAGAACAGAATTTGTTGGTGTTGCTCTAGGAGCTGGGGGTGCTGTGTTAACTGAAGGGGCCCCACAGTGTTTAGGAAGAGATGGCAGTGCTGTTGTCCCTCCTGTGCCCACTCGGAGATATGAAGCTCTATAGTTTGCTGTTTTGCAGGCTGGTCTGCGCACGCTCCACGACATCGGGCCGGAGATCCGACGAGCAATTTCTGGAGACCTGACAGCTGAAGAGGAGCTGGACAAGGCCATGAAAGAAGCTGTTTCTGCTGCCTCTGAAGATGATATCTTCCGGGTAGGTTCTGAACAAGTTTGCCAGCTGAGGCTGAGCTCAGAGTGCTGCATTCTCTTTTGTTCGTTCTGCATTTCAGCTGGGCCCTCCTTGTTTTGTAGATCTTACCAGAAAACAGTGGTGGACCTAGGTCTTTAGTGAAAGGTCCTAAGGTCTTTGCACAGTTTCATCCCAGTTCCTTCTCTCTTTCTCTCAAGGGAAACTTCTCAGTGGAAGATTCCCTCATGAAACCTAAATTAAAGAACAGACCAGTGCAGCCACCTTGCAATCTGCAGAGCAGCAGCCAGGCACACGTTGGTGTTTTGTTCACTCCTTTCAGTGGCACTGGTAGCGTCCTTCCAAACAGTACACAAGCACCCAACAGAGCTCCTATGGAAGGAGAAAATTTTCTGAGCAGCTTAGCTAAATCTTTTCTTTCTTTTTTCATTCCTGTTCCTTACAATTCTCTTCTTTGGTCACTTTTCCTCTCCTTTGGCATTTTCCTCCTTTCTTTACAGAAAGATGCTGTCAGTCCCTTTTATTACTCACCATCTAAAGAGTACATAACTGGCTCATTAAATTTCTCTTCATTTCTTCCACCAGGTGGTTAATAGTTTCTGGTGCTCTTCTCAAATTCCCCCTCATATCTAAATGTTCCTTTGCAACTGCTCTGGGAAAACCAGAGAGCAGCTACCTGGTTCTTGCATCCATAGCCCGTCCTGGACTGCCAGGACTGGTGGGAGGTGCAGACACATACACCTGCCAATGCTCTGAAATCCCAGCCCCTGTGTACCTAGTCTCTGGGACAGAGAAGTCCTCACACTGCCTTCTGGAACAGAGAGCACCAGTGCCATCGTGCTCACCTTGGTCCTCACTTTCTTTCCCTCAAGAACACTCCAAGCAGGAAAACACCGGAGCCCTTGCACATCTCACTCACAAAGGAAAAATTCTTTCTGTTTCTCTGACAGAGAGCTGGAGGCTTGTTTGGAAACCATGTGAGCTATTACCAAAGTGATGGCAGGAGTGGGTTCCCCCAGACATTCACCACCCAGAGACCTTTGCACATCAATAAGTCTGGCAACAACCACGGAGATACCGAGTCTCCATCTCACGAGAAGCTGGTGGACTCCACCTTCACTCCCAGCAGCTACTCATCTTCAGGCTCCAATGCCAACATCAACAATGCCAACAACACTGCCCTGTGTCGCTTCCCCAGCCCACCCAGCTACCCCAGCACTGTCAGCACGGTGGAAGGCCATGGGACCCCCTTGTCACCCACCATCTGTGTGCAGGAGGCTCCCTGGAAACTCCCATCCAAAAGGTAAGCTTCCCAGCAGAGAGGCAGCCGAGGGAGCAGGTGTTGGAAGGTGCATGCAAACACCAGAGCACTGCTGCCCAGCTGAAGTCACTCCCAGACACTGCCCAGCCTGCAGCCTGGACTGAGCCTTCTGGTTCTCCACCTGTGCCAAAGGCCACAGTGCAACAGACACGCCCCAATTGGCCACTGCAGGGCACCAGCACTCCCACTGACCAACACACTTGATTTCTTCGGGCTTTATCAGGAAGAAACCTTTGTAAGATCCAAAGGGAACCTTATTTATCCCTCCTGCACCACAGGGAGGTGTATTACCAACTGGTAAGTGAAGGACACTGCTCTTCATGTCTTAATCGCCCAACAGGGAGCTTTGTTGAAGTCTGGTTTTTCATTCAGCAGGTCACATCCCTGCAGAGGTCACCAAAGACATTCTGGTAGGAGGGAGGAAAGGTTTTCAGAAACAAAGCAAAGAAAATCCCCTTCTCTGGACACTTTTCATGCTCTCTACACACAAATGACTAACATAAAAGGAATATAATTTTTCTCAGTGGGGGATTTTTTTAATACTTTCAGAAACAGCAGGAAAGAGATGGATTTTTTTTTTCAGTGCAGAGAGTGAAGAGTGTGAAAAGGTGACCAAATGCTGCCCCCAGAAAGGACAGAATAGGACAATAAGACAGAGGAACTTTGGTGGGTGCAGAATTGCCCAAGTGAAGAGTCCCGTGGTTTTTCTATTTGATGCCTTCCTGAGGGAGGCCGCAGGAGTTGCACAACGTGTTCCCATCTGCCCTCCTCCCTGCTGACTCGTGCTGGTGTGACATTGCTAACGGGGTGTTCTTTTCTCTCCTTGCTTCCCTGGGCACGTTCCTTGCCTTAGGACACATTACTACGAGACCCTGGGACGGTACGTGTTCCCCATGCCCCTCTAATGCTGCCTGGGTGTAATTCCCACTCTCTTCCTCCTGTTCAAACTCCAAATTCCCATTAATGCTGAATATGAGCTGTCCTTTTTGGTGTGAGTAGGGCTGAAATAGAGATGCTGATCACCATGACAGCTCCAGAAAATACTCCCAACTCAGGGCAAGTAGCGATCCATGTTCTGGCGATTTTCTAGATTTGGGGTTTTTGAGAGATTCTAGCTGGGCTCACACATCTCCACATTCTCTGATCACAGCGTAGTGAAGTACACCCTGGCATGTTCATACAAAAATTGTGTATGGTTTTGGCTAAACACAGACAGTTGAACAGGAGGAGATGCCAGGTACTGATTTTTTCCCCTCTGCACCTTAGCAGGTTCCTATTTCAGAGGAAGGTCACTGCAGCCCTGTCCTACAGGCTCTTTTACACAATCCACATTTCTCCCAATGGTTTGTGCTTTAACCAGATGACAAGATAATGTTGCCTCTCCATTCCCTAAAAGATGAAAAAACATGCCACCCTGCTCTCTTCTTCAAATGCCAGTAAGAAACTGAAATTGTTTCCAATACCTCCACATACCTCAAAGATTCAACCTACCTCCAGATTTTACTTTACTCCTCAGGAAACGTAAAGTCCAAATGAAGCAAAATACGAGTGCTGAAATGTGGAACAGGGGGACAGAGAGGAGGCAAGCAGGGAATTAAGGGCTGGCACACCTAAGGCTTTGAACAGATCCTACTGAATTCAGTAGAAGCACTCTGCAGTTAAAAAAAGGGACAAAAGTTAGAAAAGCCAGCAAGGATGAGAACGTGACCAGGAGGCAGAGGGCAGAGCTGGTGCAGACTGAGGGATTTGGGAGGCAAAGGCCACACATCACAGAGATGAGGAGGTTACTGTGGGTGCCCAGGAGGCTTCTCTGAAATCCATAACCAAGACTTTTGCAACAAGGGAAAAAGATGGGCTTATTCTTGAGAGCCCATGTCAGCTCTTACTGTGAGTTCAGTGAGGTGTATCTTTGGAAACGTGGTCAGGGTGATGTGCACATTAATGGAGTACAGGCAGTCACAAATGACAAAACACATTGACAGAGTTGTTCAGCACTGGTTTAAGAAGCTCGTCCTGTGAAAGAGGACACAAAGGTTGTTGCCTTGTATTTGTGAACTCTGTAGCTCTGCTCAGTCATTGGTTTTTCCTATGATGGCTCTTCAGCATTATAATAAACTGAGACAGATGGAGCCTGTCATTCTTGTCTTTGTAACAGGTTGTCTTCACCATCTCCATATCTTGACTTGTCTTTTTTGCTCATTAGCTCCAGTTCCAGAGACAGCCAGCTGGCAATTGTTTGCCAAGAGGAAGTGTCTCAGGATGAGACTTATGATGAAAATTTGAATGAAGACATTGAGTACTGTAGTGAACCAAGTCTGCTCTCTACTGAAATGTGAGCTTTGCAGCTTTAGTCAAGGTGTTTGGGTGGTTCTTTAATTAAGGGGGAGAGGTGGGAAGAGGTGATATTTTTCTACCAAAATTTCCTTTTATGGGAGAAGGTCAGAAAATTTTAGACAACTCAAATATGAGAAAATAATTTCTTTTAAAAATGCAGTTCTGCCCTAGAAGTAACATTGAAAAGGATACTTTTCACCTAAGTTTTTCCTTCTCTGAATGAGACATCTGGATCTGCAGGGCTGCCCCCACATTCACTTCTACCTCCTGATGTTCCCTGAGCTCATTTTTAGAGGGTTCTCTGTCTCACGGTCTCGTTACTGCTCCTGGACCAGTAGTGGTTTGAAGCTAGCTTGCTCTTGCATCCCTTTGCTAGCATGACCTTCCTGGCTTCCTTGCTGGAAGAGGGCTTACTCTGCCCAATATCAGCTGCTTTTCTAAATCCCTCTGCTCTCCTTCCCAGGCTTGCATACCAAGATGATGAAAACAGACAACTGACTCCTCCAGAAAACAACAAAGGAGAGGACACGCGGCTCTCTCCGAAGAAGGGGTTTCTGTGCTCCTCAGCTCTAGGTAACCTCCCAGCAGGGCTGGGCTGTGTTTCTTCTGCCTTGATGGAGATTTCTTTGTTACAAAGCATCTTAAAAACTTTTTAACCAATCACATATTGCTAAAGCTTACAGAGAGGTGTTCTAGTCAATGAATTAAAGCACACGGACACCTGCTTTAAACAATGCTTGCTTGTATGCTCTTCTAGTAACAATACACAAAACCCCTATTAAGCTTAAGACCTTCTACTATCTTGTCAGGCACATATTTCTGCAGTGTTAAGATTTATTCAAGCCAAACCTAGAAACTCAGCTAATTGTTCTCATGTCCTTGCTTTCTATACTACTGTATCTCTTCTGGTTTCAAGCTTTGCAGTTGCAGCAGATCCTAAATTCTCAGCTTTTTCTGTTTCTCAGACCTGCTTTTTGAACTCCTAAAAATCCTTTTTGCCTTTAGTAAAACAGGTACTACCTTTAGTAGTGCCACATCTCCCTGGAGGAATCCCAGGCTGTGTGGGCACGGGTGTTGCTGTTTGCTGCATTCAGCTCCTGAGCTCAGGAGTCCCAGGGTGTGCAGACAATCCTGACCAGGCTCATGGCTCTGCTGCCATCACACTCGGCCAGCACATGCACCTGTGGCTGTTTGGACAGTCCCTGTGATCTGTTTGATCAAGGCTGCCTGTGAATTAGGGCAGTTTCTTTGAGAGCTGGGGACTCTCCAAACAATCACTGAATAGGTGAGCCTTGAGTTTACAGTTCTGCTCTGTGTATTCAGCAAGGAGAAATGAGAGATTGTCTCCTTTGTCTGCTACCAGGAACACACTGAATGTCAGATTAAATTAATGCAACATAAATTTGCCTTCTGCTCTAATTGTACCTGGAGATTTTCAAGTGCTTCACTGTCAGGTGAAACCCGTGAATCACAAGGTTTTATGAAAGTATCAAGAGAGTCTGTGACAAAATGAACTCTTTTAGATATAGCATTTTTTAGCCTTTTTCTGAGTATTGGTGTGGTGAAAAAGGGCACTGAAGGGAGAAACTAAAAAGAATCGTGTGTATAAAATACATTTTTACAGAGTAACAGTGACAGACTAGGTAGTGTCATGTTTAAAGTGAGGCTAGTGAATCTTCACTGAAATCCTTCAGGATGCTTCACTGTTCTAACAACATTTACTTTATTTCAAATCTTAAAATATTAGGCAATGACAACTTCTATATCTATCTGTAAGGCAGTCAGCCCTTGATATAATGCTTCACTAACTACATTCTAGTGAATATTTATATACTGATGTCATACTCATTTTAATAGTTGGGTTTTTTCTCTAGAAAGAGGAAATACTTTTAACCTGCATTGTAACTTTCATTCTCTGGGTTATAACATATTTTCTCCAACCTTGAGAGGGCTTTTTCTCAACAACCCAATATTATAGATACTTACTATTTTCCAAATTCTAATTTTCTTTCATTCTTTAGAAAAATATCATCAAAACCAAGAAGGCCACAAAATATTTTAGTGTGCCATGTATTGAATCTTTAGTACTGGATTTATTTGCCATTTTTCAGAAGTAAAGCACTTGATCATAAACATACTTTTCAGTGGTTTTAAATTCCTCATTGGGAGTATCTTTCTCATATTTTGAGATCTAAAGTTTAATTTTATAGCAAGTAAACAATGTGACTGTTTCAGTAGTTCCCTCTAAAATCTTTTTTTCCCCTTCCCTTCCTTCCAAACTCCGAAAATGTTTCCTGTCTAAGTCACCTTCTGTTCACCAGTAAACTCCCCATTGAGGAATTCAGCTGCACTTGACCTTGTGTCATGCAGTGTGGTGTGTCTGGCAGCTGAGGGACACAGATCACATGCGAGCAGTGTCCCCTGAGCAGCACAATGTCCCCACTGCTGCCGTGTGCTGCCAGCACAGCCACGCAGGCTCAGCTGCCACCAGCCTGCCGAGGGCTCTGCCTCAGCCCCAGAGGTGTGACAGCACTGCCACTGCTCGGGAGGGAGATCAGCTGCACGTGTTTGAAAGGAGAGAAGTGCTCAGAATCCCACCTGGCAGCTTGCTTGGAAGGTAGTCATGGACGGTTGAGAGAGAGACTGGCAGATTGATTTGCTGGTCAGAATTTGTTCTTACTGAGATTTCCAAATGCTTATACACTGTTCTAGGAAGGCTAGTAGTTTTTTACTACAATGATTAGGTTAAACATCACACAGACAAACTCATACATTTTACAACATCTCTTGCTTGCAGAAGTTTGATTCAATCGTGTTTTCCCATCACCAGACTTAATCCAAACCCTTATAATCTTTAAAGCTCTGTTTGTTCTTGCCAAGGCATCTTGGTTATCAAACTGACTATGCTGATGAAATCCACAGTACCCTGTGTCCATGTCTACAGGTGGTGTTGGTTGGTTTGTGATGCCTGAGTGCTTTCTGTAAACACATCTGCTTTGGAAAGGGCACAGTGTAAGGGAAGGGCAGAGCCTAAAGCATGTGTGTCTTGGCTCTATGTCCAGAGGGACTGCACTAAAGAAACTGCAAACAGATGACCTGTAGTGTGTGATGAGTGATGGACACACTGTGTGTGTTGCTGTTTCAGGTCGAAGAGCATCTTTTCACTTAGAGTGTTTGAAAAGACAGAAAAACCAGGGTGTGGATGTCTCACAGAAGACAGTCCTGCCTTTGCATCTGGTCCATCACCAGGTGAGTGTTAACAACCACACGGGGCCCCTGTCACCTGCAGTGCCCCCCAGAGCATCCCAACCCACTGTTTAAAAACCATTTGGGATAGATTCTCACCCATACCAAAGGCCTAGGTTTTAGCAATCAGGATTTTTAGCATTCCCAGAATGCTACAGGAATATGTCCTTTGGAGTCAGCCACAGTTATCATTTTCTGATGCCTGTGAAAGAATAAAATAAAATACTAGCAAAAAGATGAAAATAACTACCCAAATTGCACACTGCAGTGCAATTACACTGGCTTTGATGGCAGTATGCACATGAATAAAGTGTGCACAGTCTACTTTAAAGTAATTAAAGGTAAGTATAATTAACCATTTTAAAACATAAACTGATTACATGTAATCAATCAGCTTCTTAAGCCCTTTGTGACTGTGTTCAGCAGCCTAGCAAATGTATGCCCAAACACGTACCTAGATGATTAGCCAGCTGTCAGACTCCAGAGGAGATCTTTGTCTTTTGGTTTGACGAGGCCACTTTTTGTCACCATAAAAGAAACAGGTGCAGATGGCAGTGCCAGCCTTGCAGGTGTGGCATGCTGCTCTGTGCTGTCCTCCCAGGCAGGGTAGAATGGCCTTGCCACTTCTTTAGGACACAAGGGCAGAAAATGTCACACAGCAGGAATGGAAGGAGTGAGAAGTCAGAGGAGGGAGAGAGGAGTGGGCTTGAGGCTCCCTGGCTTTTCTCACCTGCACTTCCAGAGAGTTATCCTTTAATTCTTGAGCTCCAGAAAGCAGTGGTCTGCAGAGAGTTACAGCTGTGACAGGGACAACCAGACAATGTGTTGGGGCAGGGAGGATTGGTCAGGAAACAGCTTCCCACATTGACCAGAGCACCAACAGCCCTCCTGAGACTTCCTGACCTCCCATGGGCCAGGCAGAGGGAACACAGACCTCCCAGCCCTCTCAGCCCACACAGCCAACAAAATCACCTCCCTCCAACCCCTACAAATAAGATGGAGCTACTTCACCCTTCCTCATGCCACCATGCAGCCCAAAACCTGGAGGGAAGGGGCTCTGCCCACACAAGTGTCACTCAGCCAGACTGAAGGGCTACCCTGAAAGAGGCATCTGGCTGCCAGCTGGCAACACTCAGCAACATTCACATTTACAAAAATGTTAACCAACAAGAGTGCCTAAAACAAGACCACAGAGTGGAAAGGTTGCCTCTGCTAAACAGATTCTGTTGCTGTGAATGCTTGAAGAGGTGTTCTCATGGAATACCTGTACATCAGGAGATGTAAATGTATTCAGCTGAAGCTCAAAGCAATCCTACAGAGCTTCTTTCAGCTTCCTCAGAACTTGACACTTTTGACAAAACATTTTGTGTAAGTTTCTGCCAACAAGCTGAAAATTTGGTTCTGTTGTCCTGCCTGACAGAGCCAGGTCTCTCCTTGAAGTCCTGGCAGTTTAAGAGATGTGCTGAGGCCATCATAGCCTGCAGGGCATGGCTTATTCAGAAGAAGTTTTAAAGGCTTTCTTCCTCACTGAAATTTGATAGGAGTCTGACATCAAGTTCCTGAGAAAGCCTCGGTGAATTTGCAGGTGACTAAGAATTAATTCTTTCTTTCTGTGTCATCAGCACAACATAATTATCAGTTCCCAAGGATTTCAGTGGCAGATGGACTGAGCTTCAGTGAACATTAGAGAGCTTTAAGTGAGCTGTCTCGTTTAAATCAGTCAGTTCAGTCCCACTGTGGTCAGTGGAGGCAAGGAGCATCACCAAAGGGCAAGTTTAAGTCTTGTGTAAGTCATGTCTTTGAGGCAGCATTTTCAGGCAGGCATTGAAGAGAAGGGAGGCTTGCCAGTGCCTCTCTGCACAGTTAGCTTAAACACAGAGCCTTCCCCCAGCCTGAACACAACACAATCCACACACTTCTGTAGTTTCTGTGCATTTATTTCATTGCTCAGCCATGAGCTCTGTGAGATGGGCTTATGACTCTGACAGTCCTGCTTATAGAACAAGGAAGCAGTCACCATCAATAAGGCATCAGATCAGCCCTGTGCAACAGGAGGCCTCTTGAGGAATTTGTTATAAGAGGAGGCTGGATGACTCAGAGGTTGTGTATATGATTACAGGAAGGATTGGATGGCTGAAAGTATAATCATCAGATATTGATCCTCCCACCAACAGCAGATGCCTTAAAATCCAGTGGTGGATTTCAAGTTATTGCCAACTACACACACATCTAAAATTCACATCTGGTATCTGTTCAGGTTCCTCAGTAGACCCTTAAAACAGCAACTGGCAATAAAAACCAGTGCTATGTGTGATGTCAGTGCTGGGAAAATGAGTTGCTGTCTCCCCCAGTGGAGAAGAGGTGGTTTTTCTGGCACCACTGTGGGGAATGGGGCTGTATCCCTCCTGGCAATGCCATAGGAATGGGGCTCCATCCCTCCTGGCAATGCCATGGGAATGGGGCTGTATCCCTCCTGGCAGTGCCATGGGAATGGGGCTCTATCCCTCCTGGCAGTGCCATAGGGAGGGGGCTCTATCCCTCCTGGCAATGCCATAGGGAGGGGGCTCTATCCCTCCTGGCAGTGCCATAGGGAGGGGGCTCTATCCCTCCTGGCAGAGCCATGGGAATGGGGCTGTATCCCTCCTGGCAGTGCCATGGGAATGGGGCTCTATCCCTCCTGGAAGAGCCATGGGAATGGGGCTCCATCCCTCCTGGCAATGCCATGGGAATGGGGCTGTATCCCTCCTGGCAATGCCATGGGAATGGGGCTGTATCCCTCCTGGTAATGCCATGGGAATGGGGCTGTATCAGTCCTGGCAGTGCCATGGGAATGGGGCTGCATCCCTCCTGGCAATGCTATGGGAATGGGGCTCTATCCCTCCTGGCAGTGCCATGGGAATGGGGCTCTATCCCTCCTGGCAGTGCCATAGGGAGGGGGCTCTATCCCTCCTGGCAGTGCCGTGGCTCACAGGCTAAAGAACTGCGGTTCTGGAAATTTCCAATCCAGTGTTTGGCACTAGCACAGGGTACGCCATTTAAAGGACAGCTTGCAAAACGGGTTTGCAGCACACATCCAAACCCTTCAAGGAGCTGGCAGCTGTCTTCACAAGCCTCGAAACTCTCCAGGCCTTTCTCGGGTGGTTTCTCCAGCACCTCCTTGTTCCAGCCCTACAAGCTCTCACTGCCGTTGTCCCTCCTCTGTCCGCAGGCATTAGCGGTGGCCGGCCTGAGTCCCCTGCTCCAGCGAAGCCATTCCCCCACCACGTTCTCTCGGCTGTGTGCTACGCCCCCGGCCACGCCCTGCAACCGGGGCTGGCCGCAACAGAGCATCCCAACGCTGCGCCTGGACGGAGCGGAGTCCTCGGAGAAGCTCAACAGCAGCTTGCCGTCAGTGCACTGCGGCTCCCGGTACCCGGAGAGCGGCGGCAGCCCCAGGAGAGCCCGGCCCGTGTCCCTGACCGTGCCCAGCCCGACCGCAGGGAGCAGCCGGCAGTTCCACGGCAGCGCCAGCAGCCTGGTGGAAGCGGTAAGAACGCACAGGCGCCGAGGATACTGTGGCACGGCCATCTAGGAACGTGGCCCTGGAAGAGCAGGGCAACAGATCCACTGCTGCCCGCGATGCCACGAGTAGGAGAACCCTTCTCCCAGCAGGGGTTTAGAAGCATGAATGGGAGAAGGAAACACAGCAGTAAAGAGGGTTGTGTTGGTGGTGTGGCAGGGTTGATGCTGCAGGGTACTAACACGTGTCTTTGTGTTCTGGTTCCCCACCTGCTTTTGAAGGTCTTGATTTCGGAAGGACTGATGCAGTTTGCTCAAGATCCAAAGTTCATTGAGGTCACAACCCAGGAGCTCGCAGACGCCTGCGACATGACGATAGAAGAGATGGAAAATGCAGCAGACAACATTCTCAATGGTAACAGCAAGCAGAGCCCCAATGGCAACCTCTTGCCTTTTGCTAACTGCAGGGACCCAGGGCAGGACAGTGCAGGAGAGGAAGAGGAAGAGGTGCAGAACCCGGATTGTAGGATAAGTCAGGAGGAGCTCAAGGACAGCAGGATTTATATCAGCAGCCTGTAGTTGCCAGGGCTGGAAGCGATGCTGGTTTTTTATTTGTTTCAATGTTCCTAATGGGTTTGTTTCAGAAGTGCCTCACTGTTCTCGTGACCTGGAGTAACCGGAACAGCGTTCTTCATTCATTTCTGTTGGGACGAGTCGCAGAGTTGGGTGGTGTAAGAAAGCTTTTCAGGAGCGGATATAACCCCAGCACGTGTCCATGAAGGAAGAGTGAGGAGGAGGAGAAGAAGAGGAGGAGAGCCAGCTCCCTCTTTTTTTCAGTCCCTGCACAAGGAACGACAGCTGCCTCCGGAGCACCAAGGGGAACCTCAGCTTCTTGTGGATGGCCCTAGCCAAAAGGACCCTGCGCCAAACGGGTGTCTTTCAACCTTGCTTGTAAAAATCATTTTGCACATATTCTGTATGAGCCTCACCGTCTCCATAAAGCCAAGGCCCTTTGATTCGGAAGGAGAGGAAGACTTCTGCTGTGGATTCCCACACGGCCACGGGGAGGAGGAAGCAGGTGAAGCCCGCGGGCGCCCGAGACGCGGCCCAGCCCTGCTGAGACTCCGGCAGCGGCCCCTGCCGGCCAATCAGAGCTTGGGCGGTCACTCGCCAGCCAATCCGAGCTCAGGTGGTGTCCTGCCAACCAATCAGAGCTCAGCGCGCCAACTTTGCCAGCCAATGGGCAAGCAGGCATGGCGGCGGGGCTGAGGGGCCACCGGGCCTGTGCAGAGTTCTTGTTTCGCAGTTTGGTATTTTCTTGAAAGCATGTTGCAGTTTTTATTTTGACTATTTTATTATTATTATTATTATTTTTGAGGGAGAAGGGAGTGTTTACAGCGTTTTGTAATCACCTACCTTTTTTGTTTTGGTTTATTTTCACCTTTGCGGATGTTAAATTTGTTTGATCATGCTGTATTATTTAAACTGGGAGGGAGGGTGGTTTCTCCATTGGAATTTGGTAGAAGTATAATGATAGATGAGTTTTACCAACCATTATGTACACCGAGAATTTGTAATTTTATTTACTAGCAACTGAAAACCTTTTTTTTGTTGTTGTTTTATAATTTAAAGATAGTAGGCAATGCACTTGATATAGTCTTGCACATTTGAGTGATTGATTTGGGTTCTTTTTAGTGCTAAGTGTATCTGTGAGTGTGGGAGCAGTAGGAGCGAGTGTGTGTGGGTGTGTGTGTGTAAGAGCAGTTCTCCACGTTGGTTGGAGCTGTGGGAGATCTGCATCTGTGGCCATTCGAATGCAAAAACAAACCACTGTCTCTGCTTTCGAAAAGGGAATCAGTAACTTTGCATTTTCTGTTCCACAAGATATGCAAAAACAATGCAATAATATTAATTTTAAAATAAAATTGTAAGTTGTGTTGGCATTAAAACTGTATAGAAAAAAAATTTACGGGGGTGGGGGGGAAACAAAAAAAAAACAACCAGAAGACGTTACGCTTCGATATATTCCGTGTGATGTTTTATTGCATTGATAATGTTTCTGTTGAAGAAACCGTTATACTTGAATTCAGGTCAGTTTCAGTATTTTTCAAATATTTTTTTAAAATGAATTGCAATTGTGCCAAGCAAAGATAATGAATTGAATTAAGTTTGTTTAAAAAAAAAAGAAAAAAAATAATCACTTCTTGTATATTTTGCTGCATGTCAAGTGAATCATTTCGTATTTGGAATGTGCCAAGCTTTACCTTTGAACTTTTAAGTGCTTTTTTACGTGTGGTTGGGGAAAGGGTACTATTTTACTTTTTTTTTTCCTTTTTTAATTTGTACGATGAACAAAGTGTACCTGGTGTAAGTAACTATTCTGCAATCCACTGACAGGTTGAACGTTACTGATTTTGCATATCTTGTGTTCATTTTCCTTCTTCCTCACTCCCTTTTAATGTGCACGATTCTTCATCGGTAGAGAATCTTTCTTCCCGAGACTGAGACATTTTATTCAGGCTTTGTTTTCTTTCCTTTTGCTCAGTTCCTCTAAAGGTCTCGTCCCACTCAAGGGTGGCAGGAGCCCCAAAGCCCATTTGGCAGATCCATCTTGGACGTTCAGCTGGCACCAGCAATTGAAGGAGCGAGGGGGGAAAAAAGTCTGGCTTCAAAATTATTTTATTAAATAGCTGAACCCTGATCAATTTTAGCAGATTCCTGGGATAAGAAATGCAAGAATCAGAATAGTTGGCAAAGTGAAGTTATCTAACCCTGGTCTGGGCTGAAAGTAGAGGGAGAGAGCTGTGGATCTTTATTAGGAGAATTGCTGCAGTCTGGTCGAGATGCAGCTGCCAAGTGACTTTTTGGTGTTCCTATGCACGGTCTCAGTCCTCTTCCCAGGCATTAGTGGATGGGTCAGGTACTAAGTCACAAAACATCTGGCAGCACAGCATGTCCCAGCCACATTTCCTGACTAGGAAGTGTGAAACTCTCTCACACTGACGGTTGGCCCTAACCCTGAGAGAGGCTGAAAAAACAGGCACGTATTGTTAGATTTTATGCAACTGATTTTTGTCTAGACTACTGCTGTTTTTTCTCCCTCCTCAGGATGATTCACAAACTTGAAGATCAGTTCTGAGGTGTGATCTGACTCAGAGCTAAACTTTGGTTCAAATCTTGAGCTTCTGCAGATGTCCAAGAACACTGCATACATTGATTACATTCTTTTTGTGATTCTTGTTTTTCTTCTCGATTCTCTGGGGCATAAAGGAGAAATAGCAAAGGGTATTTTTGACTGTACTTTTTGAACCGGCCAGTATCAAAGGAAGAACCAAATACTAGAGAAATAGGAATCCATTTGTACAAGCATCCGTCATCACAGTCATAATTCAAAGCTTCCCTGGAGAAAGTAAGCAGCTGATGTGAGTCAGTCTCATCCTTTCATCCCTAGTGCCTGTATGGAGATGGACACACACGTGTGTCTCCCTGTGAGTTTGCTGCTGCTGGTGCTGATGTGCTCCAAAGGTACTTGAAAGGGAAAAATGCCTGTGCCTGGCTGTTCCTGAAAATGCCATGGAAGGGCTCCCTAACTCATTTCCTTTCACTGCAAAGTCCATCTGACCCTCCCAATGGAAGACAGGTGCCCTTCACTCCTGAAAAACAGCACTTACCTAAGTTAGTGGTGACAGTGAGCATTTTGGATGCTTGACAGCCCATCTCTTAGGATTTTTCTTGATGGGAAGGAAAATGACAGGAAGGATTGTGCCCCAGGCATTCTTGGTGAAAGCTGCTACTCCCTTGGGGGTCAGAGCCTACAATGGCCAGGGGAAACCCCGCTAGACCCCGTAGGTGCTGCAGAGTGGAAAATGCATGGCTAGCAGAGAATGCAAATGACTTCTGTGGTTTGAGGGGCAGGTGTTACATTTAGTCATTGCTGGTGCCAGCTGTGCAAATTTCTCTTTCTGGGGAGGGTGGTTGTTTGTTGGGTTTTTTTTTCACTTGAGGTACTTCCAACGTGCACATTGTGACAGGCCTGAGCAAAGAGCTGCTGCCTCCTGTGAGTGAGGCAGTCTGGGGGACAGTGGGAAGGAGGGGGCAGGTTTAGTTCCTGGAGTGCTTCCCTGTGTATGGGAGTGGATGGTGGGTACAATCACTGTGCTGTGGATGGAAGCCTTGAAACCGATGGCTGAGAAGTGGCGTGGAGGGAAAGAATGGGGAAAATGATCTGCTGTTTGCCTCTGAGCATCTCTGACTCACAAGAGGACACTGCAGACTAAAGACATTTCTTATAAAACAACAAACCTCCTCCCTGTATCACTCCTGCTCATTAGTCCAGACAGTACTGGGCCAGCCACATCAGGTGCATTTCTTTTTTTCTTCCCTATTTCTGTGTGGCTGACGTGATGGGAAAGCAAGTGGAACTCACGATCGAGAGCTGGAGTTTTGTTGTCCACAGACCTTTTGTGCATCATCTGCCTCTTCAGCTGGACATGTGGACGATGATGGTGTCAATGCTGCTGCTACTGCAGGGGTCCTGCCTGTTTTCTGCCCTGCCCACCACACCCCAGCACGGAGGGACAGCCAGAGAGGCGCCATGTACAGAACCGCATCTATTTCTGCTTTGTTTTCTGACTCACAACCCTGCCCCAGTGACTACAACGACAACGACAACAACAACAAAAAAAGGGCAAATGCATTTTTTACATTTCTTGATAATTTCCAAAGCAATGTATCATTGCTTTCTTTAGACTGACGCCAATATAACAGTTGTATGGGTCTCAGCCAGGCTCCTGTGTCTTTTCTGCCTGAGTTTCAGATTGCTGTATGAAATGTACGCGTGTTTGCACACAGACACAACCAGGCGAGGTGGCGGCACCTCGAGCCCGTGGGGTTGGTCACTCTGTCACACATGGAGTTGGAGGCCTTGCTTCGTACGTGTAGATGAGAAACCCCAAGCCACTGGTCCAGGGAGCTGAAGTGAAGCAGCCCTACTGAGACAGAACTGAGTATCCTGAGATACATCCATGGTCCTGCTGTGACTGTCCCCACAGCAAGGGCGGGGTGGGGAGAGGAACACTTGAATGGGGAATCTGGAGTACAACAATATTGAAGTACAATCCAGTTGGGGTTTCTGGTAGCAGTGAGATTTTATCAGTTCCCATAATAAAAACTGTAGTGCGTATAAAGAAAACGTTCCAGGCCATCAGAAGCCCCGGTTCCCATCTTGCTAACATGAGGCTGGAGGGCGTTAGAGGCCAAGGAGGTTGTATTGATGCAAAGAATGTGGAAAACAGAACTGGGCCCTGAAAAATTTCATTACATCTTTCCCCCATTTATTTTCTTCTTCAAAGAAGTCTAAGAAATACAATTCTCAATAGCTGCACAGGGTGTCTTTTTTCCTTCTTTTGAATGTTGTGAAATTTTTAAAGTTTTATTCTGGGTGAGCAAGCCCAGGGATCCAGAAAGTTTCCAGTGAGATCTCAGTTCATGGATGGAGGTTCTATCTCTATTTCTGCTTTGTTTCTGGAAAGCTGAAACCACTCTGGCCTTGCTGCTGCAGCTCCCTGAGGTTGGGTGGGTGAGGGCTGAAGCACAGCAGGAGATACGTCCTGTTCTGGAGACAGATTTGGCTCCAGTTGCTTTCAGAAAAGTCAGTAGCATCACACTGGAATGGGGAAAAAAACCCTCTTCTGATACAAACTTCAGTGTTCTAGTTAAATTCTCCATTCTTCTCCTCCCCCTTACGTGGAACTTAACACTTGAGCATAAAAACCAAACCTTCTTTAGGGGCACAGGGCTCGACTCAGTTGCTTAAACATGAGTGTCCACTGTCACTTGAGATGTTCTTACAGTATCCTCTGCCAGGTCTGCTGCAGCTGGTGGGGACAGGCACAGCTCTGGCCCAGGCAGGCCGGGTCACAGCCCCCAGCCCCAGAGGATGGCAGAGATCTCAGGTGCCAGGGGACAATTAGGCAACTCAATCAAGTCCCTTTCTAAAGGGCTAATTGAGAGGAGCAGCACCAATGACTGATGTAATGAGGGAATCTTCATTAGCATTACCAAGGGCTTAGTTAGGCAGGATCAGGAGCTTGTCTCCACATTCCCATGCTGTTGTTTTCCTACCCCGTGTCAGGCACTCTGCCCCCACTGCTGTGGCCTGAAGTTGGCAGCGCTCTGCCAGGTCCTTTCCTTAGGCCAGGATTAGCAGCTGCGTCCCAGGCCCGGTCCTTTCCTTAGGCCAGGATTAGCGGCTGCATCCCAGGCCCGGTCCTTTCCTTAGGCCAGGATTAGCGGCTTCATCCCAGGCCCGGAGGAGCAGGGACAAGCCCAGGCAAGAGCAGGTGTTACTCCACTCAGCCACAGATTTTTCTGCCAGCGTTCCAACAGCCCCCTTCCAAAGCTTTTTCCTAGTCGAGACAGAACCACAAACTCAGACAACATTTGCTGGCATCATCATTCAGGTGATTAAATACCTGTGTTTTTCTGTTAGCTCTTTCCCAATTAGGCTGAAATGCTTTCAGTACTTTAAACATCCTGAGTCAGTCTGCTCCCATCTCAAGCACCTAGGTAGACTGGCAGCCAATACGATCTAAACATCATCGACTTTATGATTGCTCATAGAAATGATTGTTTCAAGCTTATTTAGTCTTGACAGTTTGAATGTGGGAAGATTTTGGAGGAGGAGGAGTGAGATTGTAAATATCTCTTGACAAACATTGCTGCATCACACACAAAAAAAAAAAGGGGAGATACGTATAAAACTGCCTTAAAAATCAATTCTGAATGATGAATCTCCCTCCAAACGATTGCCGCTTGATAGAGCAAGGGATAAGTCACTTTGGGTGAATTCTGGCAAGAAGTGGTGGGAATCTAGTCCGGTTTCAGGAGCCAAAGTGTAATTTAGGAGCTGATCTCTCACTCAGTCTGGATTCACATCAGCACCAAGGACTGAGCACCGCAGGATCCAAAGGGTTTCAGGTCTGGGGGGTACTGTCTGTGCATGGTTTGGGTCTGGCCCAGCAAGGTGCTGGGTACCAGTGTCTCCCAGTGACTTCAGGGAAGATTGGGTTCCTCAGCACCTCTTAAGTTCAAGCCCTGGAGCACCATTTCCTGCTCTGATCATCAGCTATAAATGTTGATAAATATAAGTGTTTTGCCTTCATCTGAATTGCCCAGAGCTGTAAAATGACCTCTCTCAAGTATAAATCAATCCAGATACAAACCTCCTCTCCCACTCTTCCCTACACTCCCTGCCCACCTTCCCAGCCCTCCCTTGCACCTCCACCCAAGCCCTTCCCTGTCTCAATTCTTTACCTCCTTCCACACTTTTATATCTAGTTTTCATGAACCCACAGAAATGCTTTTGTAAATACTGCTGTACAGTTTGTAACTGTCATGTAAGCCTGTCATCAGTGCCAGAGTCCGTCTTGCCCTCTCGCACGTTTTAAATCAACAGAGGAAAGTTAGAGCGAATGGCCCGCCAGTGAGCTATAGGGTCATCTCTGTGTGGGACAAATGTATATTCCTGTAAGATTGCATTTTTATCTAAGGAATGATGTTATTTTAAAATTGCTAATAAATTTCTAAACAATGTCCAGATCTGTCCAATATTGTACATGGTATCAAACTCCTTTGACATTGCTCCCTCCTACCAGCTGAAATTTAAGACAGCTTCCTGCAGCCCCTTATTTCCCATCAGCAGCCCCGCTGCCATTCAGGGGCTCTTCTCCCTATTTAAGGGGCTGCAGAACAGTCTGAACAGCCACAGCCTGCACTGCTAATCAGTAATTTAGGAAATCCAACCACTCTCTGTACTGCTGTCACCACAGAAATTCTGCCGTGTCACAATGTCCAACGTGTGACACACACTTGACATTTTCTCTACTGGCTTCCTTCTTACCAAGCACATGCAACAGAAAATGAATGCCCTCAGCTTAAATACAGTGTAATGAGTATATACATAAGCCATGAAGCTAGTGGGATGATAGCAAATAACGTTCCACACATTTGCTTGTCGATTGAGCAAATTTGTTCTACCGTGGTATCAGGAAATTACACTGCAATGCTAGCTGAGCACTGTGTTTGTGTGGCAGCACTATAAATCAGTGTGCTCAGCCCAAGTACGTCAGTGGAAGATTCAGTCAAATAATCCCTAAAGAAAAAAGAATGATTTTTTTTCAGTTACACATGTACACACAAATATTTTGCCCATACTTGCACAAAACTGTCAGAACTGCAGGCTTTGCTGCTACTAGTAAATAGTGGTGGCACAAAATGTTAAAACCTAGGAGGCAATGAAAACCTATAGATGTCATCAGTGCAGGGCAGAAGGAATGGCAGAAGGATCACCAGCAGCAACCTCGTTATCTGCAGGCTCCGACTGGCCACCAGTTAGACATTTGCCACCACAAAACCGTACAAAACCGCCGTGCTCACGGCTGTTGGTCAAAGCCCAGCAAAGGGCTGAGCTTTGCTGGAAAGCTCCCTGAGCTGGCAACTCAGCTGAGTTACAGCTCTGTGTGAGACCATTAGGTGAAATCCATGGCAAGGAACAGGTGAAAGTGGCTGTGGGCGTGCTGCAGTGTGAGAGCAGTGCGAAACCTGGAGTGAAACCTGTGAGACAGCTGAAACGGGGTGAGCATCAGGAACGAGTAACAGGTTTGCACAGTCCCCTGTGAAGTGCATGCATTTAGAACAGCCCCACAACCGGAAAAGCACAGCATACACCTATAATGCTTTTTGCTCAGCAGCTGCAGAGCGCTGCCGATGTCAGTTTTTAATGCTGACCGCATCTACCCTAAGCCAGAGACGTGCATTGGGAGTTCCACCTCAACACGAGGAAGAACTTCTTCACGTCCAGGCTTGGCAGAGCCCTGGAACAGCTGCCCAGGCAGGCCGCGGAGTCTCCCTCTCTGGAGACATCCCAAACCCACCTGGACGCCTTCCTGGGCCACCTGCTCCAGGTGACTCTGCCTTGGCAGGGCTGTTGGAATAGATGATCTCCAGCGGTCCCTTCCAACCCTGGCAATTCTGTGCCGAGCACGCAGACCTCGGCACCCTCCCGCTGACCCGCCAACAGGAAGACGACCGGCAGTTCGAAGCAGGTTTGGCTCTTTAACCCCCACCTCAGCCCACGGCCGGCGCTGTCCCGGCGGGGAGGAGCCGCTGGGCGCTCCCCGCCCAGGCCCGGCCGCCCTCCCGCCAGCCCCACAGGCGGGCGGGCCCCGGCCCGGCCCCTCCTCAGGTGCGGCCCCGCCCGGCCCGAGCCCGNGCGGGGACCCGGGCTGTGGGACGGGGAGCCGGGCTGCGGGACGGGGAGCCGGGCTGCGGGACGGGGAGCCGGGCTGCGGGACGGGGAGCGGCCGCCCCGCCGTGGGGCGAGGGGCCCGGCCGTGTCGCTGTCCCGGGAAGCGCTGCACGCCCCGCTGGGCTCCCCTGGCCGGGGGTGGCTGCCGGGAAGGTCCGTCACGGGCACCTCCGAGGGGCCGGGGCTGAGCCGTGCTGGAAGCGCCCGCAGTCCCGGAGCAGGATGTGAGTCTTAGTGCTAAGAGCTGACGTTGCCCAATGCCCGAAAAGTTTTAACCGGTTCTTTGCAGCTCAGGGCTTTTTCGGAGGGCGCGGGGGATTAAGCATTACATGTACCTCAGGTTTTGTGAACAGGCAGATTTTGGTTGCCTTTTCTCCCTGCGAAGCCGGCCAGACGGGAGCTGCCGAGGCAGTGTCTCTGTAAAAAGTGAACCAAGCAACCGGAGCGAACTTTGAGTATGAACTCCTTAGCTGCTCACTCTTTTGAGGATCGTTTTCGATTTGCTTTGTTGGTCGCTTTTTTGTTCTGTTTTGGGGTGGTTTTTTGTTTCAGATACCTGTAAGGAGTGTGTAGAAGGGGGAAGAGATCTGCTTTTGCTTTATAATTCTGTTAACAATAGCAGTGAGACAGGAAAATGGGCAGCTGTTGTCTAAGCTGGACAGCTTTATATGCCATGGTGCCCTTTCAGCAGTCTGAAAAAGGCAGATAGTCGGGTACAGCTATAGACAACTGTAAAACAAAACATGTCCTTTGGGATGAAAGCTTCTATAATCTTTTCCTGTACATTTCCTATCTTTTGTGTAGTCTGACACTTCTCCTAATGTTTGACTATATCCTTACCCCTGTTTTACCAGACCTGCGCTCTGCTGCCTTCTCTTTCCTTTAAAGAGACACCGAGAAAACAGACCAGTTCTTCAGTTTTACTTCAGGCTGGACATTGTAGAGTTACAAAATGTAAAGGTTTAGTGAAGGGAAAATTACAATATTGCTTAGGCATCTCACATAACCATATCCCAAACCTTGCTAGTCACAGCGATTTCCAGTAATATATTGGAGTCTCTGCAAGTCCTTGGATGGTTGGGCTTTGACTGACTTAGTCTTGCTTGTCTCTCTGGTGTTTTTTTTAGGAAATGTGACCACAGTAACTGGGTGAGGGGTTCACCAGAACTTCACCAGCTTTCTCAGAGGAGCAGTGCTGCCCCGCACACTGGTGTGCACGCAGAGCAGTGAATGTGCAGGGCTGCTACGTTGGCCCTTCCTATCAAAAAGCCAATTTCCAAAGTGCAGATAGACTTAAGAAAAAGGAGCCAGCTTAAGCCCTGGAAGCAGCCTCTTTAAGCAGTTGTGAAGCTGCTGACTCATGTAGGAAAAAGCCCCATCAACTGAAGCTGTGACAGTTGAAAACAGTTCCCCCTTCCCTTTCTGTGGGTTGTGCTGCTTTCAGAGGATGATTCAATAACCTGCCCAATGTGGGGCTGTGATGTGGTTCAAAAGCAGAGCTGCAGGGTGGGTGAGACCCACTTTCTTTGTCTAACCCACCGTGCTCAGGCTGCTGTTGCTGAGCTTTGGAGCAGGTCAAGCTGAGCCCTCAGCAAAGCCCTCGTGTGGCAGAGGCTGTTGGGGAGGTGAAGTGGTGGAGGGAAAGTGTCATACATGGTATCAGTAGACACCTGAAAGGAAAACTAAATGCTTGTTAACAGCTCATCTTATTAAAATGCCAAAGAGTGCACTTAATGGGCCTTATTCACCACCAACCACTCCATCAAGTGCTCAGCTGTCGGGCTGAATGGCACAGCTGCAAATCCAGTTCTTACCAGTAACCATTGCTTGATATCTGTTGTCTGCAGGGGCTTTTTTCCTATGTGCAGGGGAAAAACCATCCCACAGCTAAATACCTATCTGTTTTTTCACCATCAAGTGCTAAACCACTGTGTTCAGTGGTTTTGCTGTAACTGTTTTGGGAGGTGGCATGCCTGGGTGTCCTGGAGGAATGCAGTGTGTATAACCCTGCTGCCTTTGAGGGGCTGGGTAGCTGTACGTAGTTTGGGCTCTGAAATTTATCTTGCCAGCTTGCTTCACTGGAAGCCTCTGGAGAAGAATTGATGCAACATCTCTCATGAAGACGAGCCGTGGTGGTGCATAGGGGGATGACTTTTCCCTGGTCTCCTTTGCAAATATGTTCATTTTGCCTTTGCTATTGACTGGCTTCTGTCATTCCCCTCTGTGGCATCTTTCTGCTGTGTAGGATGTTAACCCACGAACACACTGAGTGCTGTTAAAATATTCCTGGACTCCTTGGCATGAAAAGGATTCATGATCAAAACTGTTGAATTTCAGCATGAAAAGGGTTACTGATCAAAATTGTGAAAATATGATAAAGACAACTTTAAAACTGATTGTTATGAAGAAATTTTAACATTTGAATTTGGATTTGATTTTGCTGAGAATTGATATGAGGGCAAGAGAAAAAGTTAGAAACTGTAGAGAAAAATGCTTAAAAAAACTAAAATTTTGTAAAAGATGCTGGTTTCCTACAAGCCTTAAACAAATCCTCCTTCAGCATTTATTCCTGTCACGTGTTGATCTGTGCTACTTTTTACTGAGGAGTTGGAAACAGGAAACTGCAGTAAACTTCAAATCATCCAAGCCTCAGAAGATGCATAGAATGGTTCAGAGGTGAAAGGCAGATTTTGGAGAGCTGGAGCCCTTCCCATTCAGCAGCCACTCTGTAAAGGAAAACTGGACACTTGCCTGGCTCACAGTGATTTCTTTCTAGTTACCACAGCATCCTGCTGGGAAATCTTTGCCTCCCATTGCTTTAATTAAATTGTTATGGGATAGTGTTGTTAATCAGTTTCCCAGGTTTATTTCATTCAGATTCATAAGATTCTCCACGGCATATGGTCTGTTCTTTTTTATGTCAAAAGCAAAACAAAAATTATTTTAAAAGAGCTAAAGAAACAGTTGCTTAGCTTTTGGTGAAAATACAGCAAGTGAACATGAAGTAAACTGTGCCTGTCCTGCTGAGAATAATTTCAGCATCACCTCACAATCATCTGCTTCTCATATTTATGCCTCCCATGTCTGTAGCTTTGCTCTCAGGCCTGGTTCAAGCCCACTGGGCAAGTGAGCCCTACATAGCCACTCACTCCCCCACCACTGGGATGGGGGAGAGAATCAGAAAGGTGAAAGTGAGAAAAATTGTGGGTTGAGATCAAGACCGTTTAATAAGTAAAGCGAAAGCCGTGCCTACAAGTAAAGGAAAACAAGAAGTTGTTTTTCACCACTGCCTGTGGGCAGGCAGGTGTTCAGCTGTCTCCAGGACAGCAGGGACCCATCACGCATAACAAAGACTCGTGAAGACAAAGACCATCACTCTGAACGTCGCCCTCTTCACCTTTCTTGCCCCAGCTTTATATGCTGAGTTTGATGCCTTACAGTATCCCCGTGGGTAGTTGGGGTCAGCAATCCCAGCTGTGTCCACTCCTGATTCCTGCACCCCCAGCCTTCTGGCTGGCAGGGGTGTTACAGAAGCAGAAATGGCCTGTGCAAGCCCTGCTCAGCAAGAACAAAAACATCTCTCTGTTACCAGCACTGTTTCCAGCCCAAATCCAAAACACCAGCTACTGGGAAGGAAATTAGCTCTATTCCACCCAAAACCAGCACACTCAAGCAGGGAAACTAGGTTAAAGACTTCTGCTGTCTAGAGCTTTGTTAATGTACTCTGGATGAATCAATGCCTCAGGTAAGGTTTTGTGTTGGTTGGACCTTTACAAGGGAAAACCAACAAGTATTCCCTCGGGTGCTGAGGAGGTAGCCAGTGGAAATCTCACTGTGGGTGGCTTACTTTGCTGCAAACCCAGCTAGTCTTTTGCTCTAACTGCTTCCAGGCTTTAGAATGTCGTTGTCTGGAGTTACACCTTTTGGTATGAAAGTGCTGATGCTGCCCAGACCTGTTCACCTGGGTACTCTACAAAAAAGAGATGGGGGTTTTCATGGCAAGTCCTTTCTAGGTCTTGCCTCCCTTTGAGCTTCTTATACCTCTACCTGCAGAGTGGTTTTATCTTTGCTTATCTTTGCTGCCTTGTGCCAATAGTGAGGACTTCCTGTGTGGGTGAGTTGTGTTTAGAAGCATTTTCAGCTCATGGGTCACCCCTCTAGTGCTTTGTGGACTGGGAAAGGAGCAGACCAAGAAGTTAATTGGTGCCTTGTGGTGGGAGAATCCTTCCCCTCCTCTTGTGGGAGACCTGCTAAATGCTCAACTAACTGATGGCAGCTTAAAACACTTCAGTATAGTCAGGTACAGGTAACAAAAGTTGCTGGCACAGCAGGTGAACAGGTTAGTGCAGGGTAGGAAAAACACGTGTAGGTAGTTCCTTGCAAACCCTGAGTGGGGCTGGGGAATGGTGATAACACCAGATAAAATGCTGTTGTTTTTCCCCGTAGAAACCCAGTGTTGAGAAGGTAAGAAAGGCTTTAATTACCAAATGTCGGTTCTGAAACCTCAGCAACAGACAGATGGCTCCTCATTGAGCTATGGGGTTTTTAATGAATGTCAGAAAGGGCACAACAGCCTCATCAAAGCTGGGAACATCCTTGTGAACACTTCACCTGGGATAATAGACCTGGAGGAAGAGAGGATCCATTTGTATGCTGTGCTGGATCAATATTCACATTGATCATTAAACAAAAAAGGGGAATGCAGCATTTCCTCACTTCACCATGTGGCACCATGTTCTGTGACACAGAACACCAGCACTCAAATGAAATCAGATGTTGCTGGTCTTCTGGCTAATAATGCCTTATATTTTTATAAGAGCTTTGTTGTGATGCTGTGTGCAATAATTACTGATAACTGCCACAGAACAAGGACAAAATGATTACTAAGTGATAGGCTTTAACAGAAATCATTACATTTTAAAAAAATCCCTGTGGTTAGTAGCCAGTTACTTTTGTTTCCTCTTGAGGGTTCATCCCAGAGCAGCTACTCACTCTTTGCCCTCAGTGGAAAGCACTGTAGCAGTTGATGTGAAGAAAATTAATTCCATCTCAGATAAAACCACTGCACCTTTTTACATAAGGGGCTTTGTCAGGCCACATAATTTACCTTAAAAAGTCTCATTAAGGGTCTGAAGTGTTAGGACTATTTTTTTTTTCATGGCTTAATTTGTTCTTCCATACTGATATTCACAATTTTTATTTTTCTCTTTTTCAGTGATTGTAGTTGGCCAGTTTGGGTTTGGTTTCATCAGCATTTGCTTCTTTGCTTTCTATTTATTTTTTTTTTTCCATTAGTGAAGGATTTAGGTTGCAGGTGCTGTTTTTCAATATACCTCTATCTTGGATGCATTTGTGGTACAGTAACTGGAGCGTGGATGTGTTTCTTGTGAAGGGTGCCTGAAGGCTGGATTTATACCTGTGTGTATTGTTGTGACTTGTGTAGCAAAAGCCTGGAAGAGATTTTCAGGTTTTATTTTTTATATAAGCATAGGGAGCTTAATGGCAAATATTCTGCTTTCACTCCAGGTTTGCAGGAACAGAGATACACGAGCTGAAATGTGAGCATTAATGTCTGAAGTATTTTCATTACCAGAAAGGCACAGCTGGCATGTTCAAGCACCCTTCCCTAAAAATGTAAATATGCCCTGGGACACTAAGCCCCAAATAGACTTGGAGTTGACCTTAGGAAGCTGTAGAGAGTTTAAAAACCCAGCTGCCTTCCCTGCTCCACTGAAATGAATTATGCAATGGCAATGATGTGACAATAATATCCAACTTTATTTGTCATGGCACAGGAATGAGTGAGAACAAACTTAGCCCTCCTCTTGATTTACCACGTCAGTGACTACTTCAGGCTTCCTTCTCACTGGGATTTTGCATCACACTAACCAAGCAAGCTGGCATGCTTCTCCCTGGTGACCATGGGCTCTTCCAGTATAAACAGAACAGAACTGGGAGAAGCCAGGCAGAGCCCACGTAACTTCTGGTTGCTAATTTATGATCAGGGCATCTTTATTCCTAGTAAGAAAGCATCTGATTCTGATGAATTTTTCTTTCCTCAGGTAACACAGTGGTGTTTGCTCATAGGTTGGACTGGATGACCTCAGAGATGTTACATAAATTGTGCCCAGGTTTCATGCCCTGTGCCCTTGGTTTTTTCATTAACAGCTGAATCCAGTCATGGTTAATCCTTCCAATTTGTGTGGGTCACTGAAGTGCTTTTTCCTGCCCTTCTCCCAACACTGAGCAGAAGAATTTTATTCTGAGAGTAATATTCTTGTTTCTTTCCCCCACAGGATTTAAACTGTCTCGTAAGAAATAGTAAGTAATTTTTTTCTTTGTTGCAATTTTCTCATCAGATCGTGCTTTTTTTTTTCCTATTTTTCTTTTCTTTTTTTAACTGGGTTCATACAGTATGTTTTTCCTCCTAGAATCAGACAGTTGTAAAGGGAAACACTGTTATCATGCCTTGCTTTGGGAGTTTCCAGTTTGACCCATTATAAACTCCAGCTAGAAGAGGAATGGAAACTTATGTCTTTTTTGGGATAGAGTTTGGGGGTAGGCAGTGGCATGAGTAGAACCCAACCCGACTTGTTTAGTTTCTATTTAAAGCTGGGATCATCAGTTTTTAAAGAAATGGGAATTTAAGGACAAGTTTGCCAGTAAATGTTCATTACAAGCCATTATGATAGGATGTGATGAAAATTATGTATGAACTAGAATTTTTTAAAGGGCATAGAGGGGTGCAGTTGAGAGCAATTAATGTAAATTATTGGGTGTAAGGGGTCAAGTCCTAGCAATGGCATGCCTCTGGAAGACCTTAATATAATTATGGGTAATGTTCTGAAAAATGTTTTTTTTTTAAAAAAGGAGAATGTTCTGAAATTGTCCATTTGGTACCTGAGGCAGCTGGGCAGCACTGCAGAGCTCCTTGGCTTTTCCTTGCAGTTCTTGTTCTAAGCAAGCTCATTCCTGCCTCAGTGCCCAACCCTGTGTCATACTGGCACAAGTGGTTTTGTAGCCAGTAGTATTTTTTGCAGAATTTTTGTTTGACTTGCCAGATCAGGGAGAAGACTGTGCTGAAAATAACCAGATTTAAAACTTCCTTGGCAGGAGAGGGCTTGGGTGGGATCAGGTTGGATGATATTTCCCACTGGCACACAGCCACCAGAATACAGCTTGACAACACAGCTAAGCCAAACTGCAGCACCACCATTAAAATGCTGCCTGAGTTAAATATTTGGTTTAAATTCTACCTTATGGCTTGTTATGTTTTTCTGCTCTAGGGGAAATCTATTTTTTTTTTGGTGTTTCGTACACTCTTTGCTGAAAGGTAGTTTATTCTTGTCAGGCTTTTTATAGTTATCTTTCGTAAAATGAGCATTTGAGGATTGTTTAATTACTCCTAAGTCTGAAACCATACTGTTTGACTTGAGGGATAGTGCCCACTTTCCACTGTTTCCATCACATATCCAGCAAAATAGAACCAAAGTGTACTTTAGTGGGGGGCCTGTGCTATTTTTAACATGCTCTGAGAAGTCAAACGTGTTACAAAAGCCTAAGTAGATCATGTCTGTGTAATGCCTGTCATACCTGATTTCACTTTCTGATGACTTTACAGGACCAGTTTTCCCTAAGACTGTGTCGACAAGCATAGTTTATTTTTCTGTCCAGGGAGCTCATTAATTTAGGCAAGGCACAACAGGCAGTTGTTGGAAGCTGAATTCAGATGTATATTCAAATTTGAGGAAAAGCAGTTTGTAGACCCAAGGTAATTAACTATTGGAACAATTTCCCTGGGTATCTGATAGATTTATTATCATTGGAAGGCAGGAAATTAGCACTAACATAGGTCTGTTTCAGCAGAAGGATGAAGGAGATACTGACTGAACTTACTTGATCTGTTTAGCCTGACCACATTGATTGTGACAAGTACTAACGGATGTTAAGGAAAAGAGGAAGTGGAAGTTACTGGAATGAGTTCAGATTATTACAGGCAATTTACAGAATACTTCCATACTGAAAACTGCCCTTCTGAGCTGGAAGCAGTCTGTCACCCAGTTTTCCCCTCAGAGTAACCCTGACCCAAAGAGCAGATCATAATTGAAAATAATAATCTACTCTAAATGTGGGTTTCCTTTGCTGGGCAGGCACTTGCATGGAGTCGAGCTGGCTGAAGATTCCTGCCTGGACTCCTTCTGCTCCAAGCAGTCTCCATGTTTCTTCAGATGTTTTCCGTCAGGAGGATGGAAAACTGTTCCCTGTGCTTCAGATAGAGTGGAAAGTGGCCACGGATGGTGAGTGGTGGATATTTAATTTGAGCATGGAGCAGAGGAAATAGGTGTGATCTAATAAGGATAGAGAGGAGAATTAGGACTTCAAGTCATGAAAGCAGATCTTTGAAATTTGAGGGTTGGCTGCTTAATTTTATTTGGCGGGTGTAATCTCATTTTTGTGTGCCTTGATAAAGCAATAATTGTCTCATTGTTGGAGCCTACATGACCACCAATAAGTACATTTTCTCACTCTCCAAATATCTCTGATTGTTTGTCTGTAAATGATGCTTCCCTTGCATGCTCTTGTCCAAAGTTTTGCACTGCTTTAAGACAGAATTAAACACATTCATTCTTCCTTCTGGAGGGGCTGTGTGTGAGGGCTGTAGTGTTATGATCTCTAGCTGTGGTAGTGTAGAAGCAGGTGTGACTCAGGTAACCCAGTGATTTCACTCAGCTGTGCTTGTCAGCTCTCTCCCTGCGACCATGTGTACCCCAATAAAGGTGTGTTTGCTTTGGCACCCAAAGTGCACGAGGCAGCTTTGAGAGGCAGAGCTAAACACAGTACCACATCTGTGGGACTGCCAGGCAGTGTGGAGAATGCAGTCACCTTCTCCTCTGCTCCTTCATTTGCACACATGGAGCTTTGCCATGCAGGACAATCTTTAGGCTGAGAGTGCTGTTAGTCAGCCCTGCATGCTCACTGTTCCTTGGCCTGTTATCTTTATGTTGGGATCCTCAGCACCTCAAAGGAGTTAGGCTGTGGCAAGGCTAGGCACAGTGGTTCTCTCTGGGGGCTGCAGCCTCTGCATGTGCAGAGGAGAGGACAAGGTGAACACGTCCCTGTGTGTCCCTGTTGGACACGAGAAGACTGACACAATTTCTACAAAGTCAGGAGGCTGAATAATTCTTTATTAACACAAATGAGCTCTCTTTTATAGAGGGATACAACAGAGCTGGACCTAATTGGTCCTTGATTAACACACTATGATTGGCTAATTAAAATCAACACTTTTCTACATATAAACAAGATAACAAACACTAGCTGTGCAGATTTGTTTAAATTCTTTCTTCAGGTTGTTTTGAGAAAAATTATCTCTTCAAAGCTCTATTGCAGCTGAGAAAATCAGCTGCAGCCTCTAGGAAAAAACTAAACTGAGACCCACACCTATGTCTGTGGTAGCAGAGGATGGCTAGGTGATAGATCTCTGCAGACAGGGTGCTCATGGATCACGTGGTTTCTTCTCCAGGGTCATGGGTGACAGAGCCCTGCTCTCAGCGGCCAGCCCAGCTCATGGCGTGGTCCCAAGCGAGAGAATTTCCTGTTACAGTCAGTTTTATCCCATTCTGTGTTGAATATTCTATTTACAGTGACCAACCTGTGTGAGACACAAATCCTACAGAATTTACATACAGCCTATGAGAACTACTAGATTTAAATAAGGGCTCCATTCTAAACTTTAATGCTGATCTCTAAAATCCCCTCTTCCTGCCTTCTTAGCAGGCCCCTTTCTGCATGGTCAGAGGTCATGCCCAATATCCTGCCTTCTGGTCTGGCATGCCTCACACCTCAAAAACTGCTGTCATTTCTATTTCACTGACAGGCTTGATGTTTTCAGAACCTATTGCTAAGCAATCCTATTGATAAGATTTCCCTGTATCACCTTCCCCAACGTGTGTCCCTGTGCCTGCAGCCAGCATCCGCTGTCTGGAGGGGGCAGAGCTCGCCGTGATGCAGGTGAACAGCAATCAGCAGATCTGTGCCCAGTTTGACTTCCAGAACAATTTGCCTCTTCAGGTCCGTCCGGATGGAGGCCGGGTGAGTGCAAAGGGCTCCAAACTACATTTTCTAGTCCGTGGAACTGTTTCTGCTTTCACTGTTTTATGGCAAGGTTACTGATGAAAAAGTACAGGCTGCTTAGAGTCTGTATTGGACTTGAGATCTGCTGTCGTTTCCCATTTCTCTTTCACTCCTCCCAGCCTTCAGGTTTTAAGAATTGCTGCTTTTAGTGCCTAGCATGTGTCATCTCTCTTAACCTCCACTAAGGAGGTTGCTTAAAGCAGTTGTAGGGGTTCTTGCATTCTGCTTGAGAGCATGACATTTTATAGCTTTTAAACTCAACTCTTCCTATTCCTTCCATTTCTTTCTTGTACTCTCTTGTTGTGGAGGAAAGCACCAGCCTTGGGGGTGGTCCTTCAGTTTACACTCCTTCCAGGAAACTCATCAGAAAATTTCTGAGCATCCACAACAGTAAGGAATATAAACAATAAGGAGTTCATTCCTTAACCACACAGAATTTAGCCATAGTTAGCTTACACTTAGCAAATACCACTGGCCTAGGAGCCAGTGCCTTTCCCAGAATTTGCACAGCATTGGTGATGCAGGAAACAGTATAGATTTGAGAATATATGTATGGAATGGCCAGGTACAGAACTACATATGTATAAATGCAATTCTAAATGCTTAGCACTTGCACAGTGCTAAAAAAATCATACTAGACTGAAATTTCCATCTTAAAACTGCATACTTTATTCTAGTCTCCTTTCAGTTCAGAATGTAGTTTGGTGGAAATTCCACACGGTGGTTTGGCATAAAACTGTTGTATGAGCTCAAAGATCCCAAGAAAAAACTAGTTCTAAACAGAAGCATTGAGACAGACAAAGAGATGGGTATATTTAAACACTTGAGTTCCAATTTTTTATAGTCAAGCTTCAGTAAAAGTGTTCTATGGGATGAGGGAACACAGTGGAACAGAGCCAAGTCAGCTGTGAATTTCCCTGCCTTAAAGAACAACATTGTCCTTTAAAGTCCTTGTGGATGTGTTTTGTTTTCAGTGGAATTTCACTTTTGACCGTTTTGAAGTAGAACCTGGCCAGACTTACCAAGTGACTGTGTACCACCTGCCCAAACTGGGTGTAAATGGAGACTACAATTGCAAGTCCACGTCTCTCACAATGCCTGGTAAGAGGTGATTTCCTTCACTTGGGCTTGAGTTTAGGAATGTGGTGATTTGTGCACCTGATGACTGCTGCTTTTACTTCATTTTCAATCTTCAGAGTTGCCCCTCTGCTTGTGGCAGTGGAAGTACAGGCCAGAATTTCCAAATCAGAAGTTTGGCTTCTGATACTAAATCCTAGACATGTGAAGTTCAATTTCAAAGGCACAGTTAGGCATAATTTACCAAGAAACCTGGTAATGCTGGGTACCTGACCCTTTCTTGTATAGGTGAAAATTTTCCTATTGCTAAAAGAATTTTTACTGTTTTCCCCAAGGTTGCTAAGCATCTGCATTGCCCTCTGGCTGCACTGACTACTTCATAAATATTTGGTGCTTAATACAAATCTTGAAAACTGGTTCTTAACTTTTTTCTTAACTTGCTTATAGTTGTCAACCTGACTTTGTAGTTATAAAATGGCAAAGTGTGGCGTGTGTCAGTCAATGTGAGCTGGAAAAGAAGAGGGACCACTTCATTTTCAGCCCTCTTACCCTTTCTTCTGCCTGTTCACACTAAGAACTTCCTGGCTTTTATCTCTACTATTCTTCAGAAACCTAATGCATGGTGTCAAGCTCAGCAGCTGCAGGGAGCTTTGCTGGTTAGAGCTTACACATGAATTACAGAGACACTGTAAATTCATAAAATTTGTAAACTTTAAATTGGTAACTTTGGAAGTTGGAAATTCGAGATGTGCAATGTTTTATCTCAACTGTTTAAGCAGGGAGTTTTTCCTTTGTCCAAACCCTGCAGGAGAGACATAATTTAAGGCTGAGAGTTGTAAATCCCACATTGCTAGATGTTGAATGTTGTAACTTCAGATTTAACTCCAAAAGAAGTCCCGAAGAGCAGGGCCAATCTGCTAAATAAAGGGAATTAGAAATGTGGAAGAGTGTTTTAGGATCAAGAAAGGTTCCAGCCTCCTGATTTTCCTGTGTCAGAATGCCTTTGGAGCAATCTCTTGCTGAGGTGTGATTACAAGGAGTGGGGATGAAGTTTTAATTCCACTCTTGTGACCCTTTCTGCACCAGTATTACATTATCTCTGTACTATTAAGTGTGGTCTGTTTTTAGTCTCATTCATTCTCTCTGTTCTGAGAAGAAAAAGAACCAAACACACCATGACATCAGTGAAGGGACTGGTTTATGTGCTGGAAACCAATACTGTTCTTCTACAGAATTTTGCCACTGCTTTGGAACAAAGGTGTCTACTCATTTAGGAGAGCTTGGTTTGGGTCTCTGGTAAAAAAAGTGGGGTTTTGCCCAAATGGAAGTACTATATTTCTGACTAGCTACTGATGGTCTTTCTTGCAGACTGCAGGGATTCTCTGATGAAAAGAACCATCCCATGTATAAAGACAGGTAAAAATTTTGGAGTCATGTAGACGTGGGCGCTCTGTTGGAATATTTGACAGTTGAGAAATGTGGGAATATCTGCCCTACTTCCAGGCAGCTTGTGGGAGCCCAGGATCCAGGGTGAAAGTCTAGATGATACAACTCTGCTGGTGAGCTTCAAGCCATGGATGGAGCCAGCTCGGTACCAAATCCATGTGGCCAGTTACCTGAATGAGAAGAGGTGTAAAATGATCACACAGGATCTCACTGAGGTAATTACCTTCCCAAGTCATACCTTCCCTGGGGATTTGGGCAAACATCTTAAATGCCTGCTAAACCAGGACGTTGGAACAACAATTTTCAAGGAATTGGGGTTTTTTTATTGTCTTTGGAAAGAGGAATTTGGTGGATAAAAGATGAAAAAAGAGGTTTTATAATGCATGAAACAGCCTATAAACAACTGTGAAGTCAAATTTTATATTTGACTGTCTGGGCTTTATTACCTTTTTCAAGCCAGTGCCTGGGAGCTAAGACTAAGTAAATTAACCAAAATTGAAGTGCAAAGTTTCAATAAATCATTGAAGTACATTATCAAATACGATCACATGAAGGTGGTAATTAAATTTTTTATATAAAGAATGAGTGATTTAGTAACAGATGCTTCATTCAAGCTGAGAATCAATTTCTGTAGGTCTTGCAGTCTGTTGCTGAGAAGCTCAAAGTGTCCAGACTGTGTTCCAATATAAAAAATGTTTCCCTTCAGGCATCTCAGGAAGGAGAGATACTGAATATTTGGAACCACTCTCCACCCTTCCTTGGGTGAGGGCAGACATGTTGGCACTCAGTTTGTTTAATCTTTCTATTCCTTAACACTTAAAACCCTTAGTACTGCATGCACTGATGTGTTGAAGCTGTTGCTGACACAGATGGGACAGCTGTGTATTTCCCTGGTGGAGGGGAATGCACCTGGTTTTGGAGTTTTTATTTACTAATCACTGTGAAGAACTGGGTTATGATGATATTGATTGTGTACAGCAGGTAGCAAGGGCAACTTACTTGCCTGTTCTAGTGTCAGAAGCAGTGTTGACAGCTGCTTTTAATTAAACTTGGAAGCTTGTTAATGTTTACACATTACAAAGCTGAAGACATCTACACTGTTAAGAAACTGTAAGTTTAACTCCTTTGAAATTGTACAACATACACCCCTAATTATTTCCTGTCACCCAGGCAATTTTATTGCCACATCTGTCACACGGGCCGCCTGCAGAGATGGGGGCCAGATCCTTTACCCATTTTGTTCTCTGTGGGCTTCTTGTTCAAAGGAAAAAAAAATAGGAGCTTCTGCTTCTTTGGACCACTCCATGTTTTCACGTCAGCTTTTTCTTCTTTCCTGCTTTCATTCAGTTTTCTTCCTTCCCTTATAACTTGCATCTGATTCCTGCAGGATGGACTTCAACAGCAAGTGAATGTCACAATCAAAATAGAGAAGAACATAAAAGCTTGCTGCAGCTACAAAATACAGGTGGGACCACACTGTTGTCCTTCTGTCCTTCCTTCACAATCAAGGCACTGAGCACCTTAGCAATGTCAGTGGGTTTTTTTCACAGTGTTTTGTTCTGAGATTGGCTAATCTGTAATTACCTACATCAGGGAAATATTATGGCTGAAAGAATTTTTATGTAGGTATTCTCTGTAGTCAGTGGCTTTTCCTTAGTCCAGGGCTGCCAAGTCAGAGGTTATGGGAGTGAGAATGGCAAATGTGCAACCTCAGGAACTCACAGCTTTGTCATGTATGGTGTGAGAATTCTTGATTAAGCTTGTTTTCTGAAGGGAAATGGGAACTCTGTGTCTCTGTGCTAAAATACAAGGAACATCGATGCAGGGAGAAAGTAAATCAGGACACAAAATTTCCTTTAAGAATAACTTCTGTTTTCTGGATTCATTTCAACTGCAGATTCAGCCATTCTTTGCGAACTGTGGCACAGACTGTCTGAGACACTCTGCTTCCATCCCATGTCAGCCAGTTCCAAGTGAGAACCACTTTTCTGTAAATTAAATTCTCATTGTTTTACAGCTGAGAACTGAATTTTTAACACAACTCTTGTCTTTTGCAGGTACAGAACCATCGGGTAAGAAGTTCTTCCAATACCCTGAAACTTCTTTTGCTGCTCTTCTCCTGTTGCGTAGAATGAGAAATGATCCTTCCTGGGAATGACCCAATGAGCAGGAAATGTCCCTGTTGAAAATTTTATATGAGAATTTTATTTGAAAATAGTGGGCAGCCCATAGATGGTGGTGTATGAACCGTACCAACCATGCTGGGAACCCCCCAAAGCTCCCACTGAAACCTCAGAGGAGGTGAAGATCAGCAAGTGGCAACCACTTGGTAACAAAACACCAAACCAATGAAGAGCAAGGACACTCCAGACCCTAATGATGCTCTTGGTCTGGACTGTCATGAGAGGGATGGGGAGTTTAGGTCATAATGGTTTAATTCTCCAGGGATTTCTTGTTCAGGGTCCCTCTTTGGAGCCACCAAGCTCAACCAGCCAGGTCTCATCATCAGTATGTGCCAATAAATCTCTCTGATGGAGAGGAGAGCCTGGTGTCTAAAATTTCTTAAACAGTCCCCTTGTAACACTGAGTTCAGAATTACTTGTGCTAAGGATGACTTCACCATGCTTTAATGAGGCAAGTATTTGTATGCAGTGTGAACCTTAAAGAGCAACTTTTTGAGAGACACTTCACTTGCATAGAATTCTTTGAGAAGCAGTTTTGACAAGAAGAGTCTTAATATAAAATACTTTCTGTCACTTTGCTCAGTGTTAAAAAATTAGCATAATATAAAGCAGCTTTTGGAGAGAATAGCTTGCATATATTCATTTTTATGAATGTCAAGATAACTTGTGCATAATGATTTGACATCTTTTTTTTTGGCTACAACACCTGTAAGGATCTTTTGCCCAAGATTTTAAAAAAAAAAAAAAAAGGAAAAACACCTGTAAACTGAAATTCATGACCCAAAATGATGATATTTTTAAGTTTTTTTTGAGCTAGATTACATGAACAGGCAGGACATGGGCGGCATGCCTGTCAAAGCTGGGTAAACGTTGCTATTTAGAGGAAGGTTCTTGATCTGTGTTTTCAGTGTGCTGCACATATGGTTCTTTGTGTGGAGCAAGTTTATGGTGTACAGCAGCACCATGAAAGCAGGAATTGATTTGGAGAAGTGACTGTGGATTGTGAGGAGGAAGTACTGGTCTGCTCAGCCAAGCCAGGGTCCTCCTCCCTTGGCCTCTGCTGCTCAAGAACCTTCTGCTCTTTGGTGAAACTCTGTGTAAGGCAGTGTCTGAGGAGTGTTTTTGTTTTGCAGATGATATGATGATATGGCTCTACTGGTGTATCACTGGGATCTGTGTGTTACTGGTGGGGTCAGTCATAGCAGCTGTGCTGTGCATGACTAAAAAACGAGCAGGTGAGACTCATACCACCAGCCAGGAAGAAAAAATCCAATGCTAAAGAATATTTTTCCTCTTTCTGTACCTGTTCCTATTTTGGTTTTGTTCCTTGCTGTTCTGATGCCTTGCCACTGAGATGATGCCTGTCAAAACGTCTTCTCTTTTACATTATAGGACTTGCAATGTCTTTATACCATCCACTAGATAAGTAAAGCCTTCCAAAGGTTATCCTGTCTGATACTCCATGTTCATAGCACTTCAGAGCTCATGAGGGGAAAAAGGAATTTCACAGCTGAGCCCTTCATTTCCTGCAGATTGCTGCAGATACCTTTGCACTTCTTTTTCCCTGCATTGCATAAGAGCGTTGCAGAACAGAAGCTTCCTGTTTGTCCACGCTGTAGTCTTCCCTCTGTTCCCCAAAGTCTGTGCAAAATTAATTTTATATTATTGTGAGATTAGATAAGGTTCTTCAATTAAAGTAGAAGCAAAAAGAAAATACAGGACATAGAGACTGACATCAAGCAAGTTGGAAAATTGGGTACTTAAGGGCTAACTCCTGGTTTTCTGTGCTGCAGCCATGAGGCAGTTATCTCAGGGAAGCTGAGTGTAACTCACTGCTTGTTCTGTTTTCTCTTTACATGAGAGGAAGATTTGGTAATCTTTTGGAAAATTTCGTAACATCACTCATCTATAACATGTAGCTTCTTAAGAAAACTACATATTTTAAAAAGCCTTTTCTCCTTAAAGAGAGGTTGCAGAACAGTTGGGGTTCTGTACTTGAGCCTGCCAGGATTTGGGGGATAAGTTCATTTTGAATGCATTCTGTCTCCTCTCAAAGGGAAAATATGGCAGGAACTGGCTATAGAAGAGTCTTTATTCATTCAGTATGGTTTTCATTAGGCTTATCCCTCCTTATGGCTTTATCTCCCTACACAGTTAAAGATCTTTTTTTTAACCTAATCTGTGGAAGGTGGTGTGATTTTAAGCATTTAATCTTACTTCATGTTTTCAGAGCTGACAGTGACTTTCTCTCTTCCAGGACGCCGGCGAGGGAAATGCAACCACAACGATTTGCAAGCTGGTAAGATGGCCCCAGTGTTTTATCAAGCACCTGTCCTGCAGGTCTCACACAGCTGCCCACAAGGGGCTTTTGCAGGCTCTAACTACTTTGTATGTGCTTCTTGAAACCAAAAAGTAGCCTTAGGATCTTCCTGTTTAGCTAAAAGAAGCTTTGCATGTGGAATTTGAGATGCTATATTTGTCAGAAGGGAGGTAATTGCTTTGGAATGTGGGGAGACTTTTGACCCAGCTAAGGCACTACTGGCAGAAGAAGCTTTGCTAATCATCCAGGCCATACCAACAGGAGATTGGTTTGGGGTGGGTGCACTCAGCTCTCCACCAGAGAATACAGCAATATTTGCAAACCTCTTGAAGCTGCTGTAGTGTTCTTGTGAGCTGAAAGCTGATGAATCATCTGGGCATTATTATAAATCACAGCCTCACTGTGTCTGCACTTTCATATTAAATTTACACAATGGGATGTTGTCCACATAGGTTGCCAAAGCAGCATTAAAACTTAAAAGTATTGTTAATACCCTCCTGTGCTTATTAGTGCTGACTCACACCCATGCAATTTGGGGAATGTGGCTGTAATTAACATTTTCCTGTCTTCCATCAGCACCGCTCACCGAGCTGTCGCTGCCGCCCTTGAAGGCGCGCAAGGTTTGGCTCGTGTACTCTGCTGACCACCTGCTCTACGTGGACGTGGTGCTGAAGTTTGCCGAGTTCCTGATGACAGTCTGTGGCACTGCTGTGGCCTTGGACCTGCTGGAGGACCAGCACATCTCCGAGCTGGGGCCCTTACCCTGGCTCACTCGGCAGAAGAAGGAAATGGAAGAGCTGTCTTCAAAGATCATCATCTTGTGTTCTCGGGGCACCCAGGCCAAATGGCAGGCCATGCTGGGAAGTGAGCCTGTGTGTCTCAAGCAAGATCAGCAAAAGCCAGTGGGAGACCTGTTCACCCCAGCCTTGAATCTGATCCTGCCAGATTTCAAGAAGCCAGCCTGTTTTGGAATGTACATAGTGTGCTACTTCGAGGGGATAAGCAGTGAGAGAGATATACCTGATCTGTTCAACGTCACGTCCAGGTACCAACTGATGGACAAGTTTGAGGATATTTTTTTTCGGATTCAGGATCTGGAGAAGTTTGAACCTGGGCGGATCCATCGAATCCAGGAAATCACAGCTGAAAATTACATCGATACCCCCAGTGGGAGGAAGCTGAAGGAGGCCATAGAGAAGTTCAAGAACTGGCAGGCTGAGCACCCAGACTGGTTTGAGAGTGAAACCATCTGCGTGGATAGTGATGAAGAGTTGCACTCCCTGAGCAGAGAGAGCCAGGTGGATTCACTGCTGAGTGAGTCAGGTGGAATTGTGAAACACCAGCTGCACCTACGTGAGCCTGACCCTGGCTGCTACGTCATCAACCTCCACATGCACGAAGGGGAAAGTACAGGCTGCAAGCTGCAGCCTCAGCTTAACCCGTGTGGGGATCCCAGTTCCCAGACTGTGGTCCTTCCTACAGATCTTCCTCGAATTCAGGTAGTGGAGCCAGTCTCTTCCATGGAAGACAGAAACATACTCAGCCACCATGTGCTGAGCAGTGAGGACTGTATGGAAGGAGTTCCTCTTCTGGAGACAAGCTTTCCAATGAGGAACAGCGTCATCCTCCACCATGGCTCTGACATTTCAGTAGCTGACCAGAGTCCTGCAAACTTCTCAGATGGCCCAAGTGAGCCTCTGAATGGCCTCATGTACCCTCTTTATCAACAGAATGTCATTCCTTCAGAGCCCTGTCTCTGCCAGGGGGAGGCTGACAAGCAGCACCAGCTGGTCTTTGATGACCAATGCAAAGACCAAAGACAGTCAGTGCAGTCAGACCAGGGCTACATCTCCAGGTGCTCCCCTCTACCTCCTGAGGACCTTCTAGAAGAGGAGGAGGAAGAGGAGGAGGAGGATCAGGAACAACAGGTGGGCTTCCACGAACTCTCTCCAGAGGTCTTGAACAGTCTAAAGAGCCTCCAGAAGCAGCTGTTTTTCCAGGACATTCAGAGGAGCTCTAGCTGGAGCTATCCAGCAGGGACAATGGACACTGACCAGTCTTTGGAGGACTGTTAGGCTCTGCCTGAGACCTGCTCTGTTAGAAATGCAGGGATGGAAGGTGGTCCCATGCACAGCAGTACTGAGACTGCATTTCCAGCACTATCCCTGTCCTTGTATTGCAAATGGCTTAGTGCTGGGATCTTCCTGTGTGCTGCTGGCATGCAGCACTGCCCAGCAGATGTGGAGAGAAGATGTTGCTTCCCATCTCTGTGGAGAGAAGCCATGAATATTGGCCACCCCTGTGAAAGAACAGGCAGTGGTTCTGTTCCTTGGGGAAAAGCATTACACTGAATTCTCACTGATGGATGGCAGAAGAATTACTGTGGCTCATCCACTCGTGCCTTCAAAATGCCCTCCAGCTGTGCTGATTCTATTGCACTGCATAAAAGTCACAGGCCTGGTTTAGAAAATAGGTTTAGATTACATGGTAACATTTGCATTGCCATTTTAATACACATTTTAAACATTTCCTTGTAAATACTGTATTAAAGATGTGTGCCTTAAATTTCAGCTAGGTTAGGGCTGTCTCTACCTGGTTAAATGTGCCTGGAGATTTTCTTTGTTTTTTTTTTTTTCCCCACTCATCATTGATTTGCAGCTGCATTTCCATGGTCATTCAGAAATCAAGTGGAGTAGCTGAGAATAAATGGGATAAACATTTAAATTGGGATTCTCTGTAATTCTTCCTGCCTTTCTACTGGGAGGTATGTGCTTGAAAAACCAGCAACAGCAGGGAGGGGGAAGAGGAGACCAAAAAATGGAATTTGGGGTTTTTTTACAGTTCTAAGAAATGTGGGGCTGAATACAGAATCAGGGGAATCTGGTGTACTCTGTGACACACTGCTGCTGTACTGTTTGCTTTTGGATATCTTAGCAGCAGAAAGATGTGAACTGAAGATATAGATAGTGACACACAAGGAAATGAAAGGCTTCTTTTGGAGGAGAAAAAAGGGTAGCCTCAGCAGATGCTGTTTTAGAGTGGAAGTTATATCTGAGTTAAGGGAGGCTGAGCAAAAACGGCTGCAAGATGTACTTGTGTGGGTTTAAGATTAAGCACAGCTAGTTCAGGTTAACCACAGTGAAATACTGAACAGACTAAGGGATTCATCTCCCAGGAGCAGTGATGGTGAGGCTGGCATTTACCCTGTTTCTTATCACTGTTTCTGCAGCCCACTGGATAAATATGAGATGTAAATACAGCCAGGCCTTTCTCCTTTGTCGTCTTCCCGTCCATCTAAGTGTACTTGCCAAAAAACCTTTTCTCTATCTCAGCTTTTTTTAAAATCTAATGTCTCATCTAAGTTTACTTGTCAAAAAATCTTTTATCTCAGCTTTTTTAAAATCTAATGTCTCCGAAAAGAATCTGTTCTTTTGACTTGCAGTTCATTTTGTGTTGTGTATATTTTATAATTTTGTGTCTAACCTGTGGGATTTCAACCTTAAATTAAAAACCAAGAATACTTTTTGAATATATTTGCTTAAACACTTCTGTGTCCTCAATTCTGCCTAACTCCTTTTGTTGACTTATGTTAAGTTCTTAGTATTTGTTATAGAAATCTGAGGCAAAACTGAGCCAGAACTGAACTGGCTCACAAATATCAAAATATTCCTGCAAAGCACAGTATGGAGATGAGCTGCACAGAGCTGAGGGCCTGCAGCCATGGGAGATGCACATCCCTTCAAAAAGGAATTGTTTGTAATTTCCATGCAGGACTCTTAGGACAGCTTGATAACAAAGGGACAGTCCCTGCAGAGATCCAGACTTAAGGCTGGGAGCCTTCCTGCTCCAACAGGAATCCAATCTAACCCAACAGGAATCCAATCTAACCCAACAGGAGCTGAGCAAGAGGCAGCTGTGATCTCAGTGCTGCTCCAGTGAGAACCCATTTCCCACATTGTGTCAGTAATTGCCATCTTGATGATCCCACTCCTAAAAGTTTCTTTTATCTTACAGCAATTAACATGTAAATCTGATTTTTTTCCCCCATGAGCCTTTTTCAAGTGGTATAAATTCCTATAAATCACTTAAATAGGAAACTCAGAAGTGTAATCTGAATCTCCTTGTCTTAGTCATTCCCTTCTCAAATAACTCCCTTGGTGTTACAGCTCTTGGAATTTGCTTTCACTTACAGAAACTTTGAGGGGAAAATCCAGACACTATTTTAGAAATTCAGTATGAGGAAAACAAGTAACTAATGCATCTGTTGGTCCTTATTCAATACAAAACTGAATAGCCCAGCAAGAATCAAAGGAGAAAAAAAAAAAAAAGGCGCAAAATCAGTCACAAGTTTCTAATTTTATTTTAACAATCTTGCTTTTTAAAAAATACAAGTTCTGATTAATGCCAGGGGGATGCCAAGTGTCCATCAGCCACAGGCCTTATCTCTCACTTCTGTTTCCCCTCCTGGGAGCAGTCATCTCTTTTGTCAGGATAGCCAACAAAGAGCAATAAATGCTAAATAACTGAGTTGTGTGACAGAATCCCGAGGGACCTGTGTCTTAGTATGGCACAAATTCATTCAGCAAAGTGTTACTGACCTGGACCAGGAATTTAATGTTGGCACAATGTACAGGAGTCGTGCAAGGTGCATCGGGAGAGGGATTGTTGGCACTGCTGTGGTGCCACCATCTCTCTTCTGCTAACAGAAAGGTTGAAGTGGAAGCAAGAGCTCAATTACCAAAGAGGAGGGAATTCAAAAGGAGGAGCAAGTTTATAAACAAGATATTGAAGATCTTTAAATGTTTTTTCATGGTAGGTAATTGCAGGAGCAGCAGAGCTGCCCTTTTAGTTGCAAGGAGGCTTCTGTATAGCCAGCTACAAGAGCTTTACACTCTCCAAACAGCACATCTCCTAACAACCTAGAAACCATGGCACCACAAAGAACAACTTTTTCTACAAAGGAATTCTATGCAACACAAGTGTCATTTTGCAGGGTCAGCTCTCCCGGGCAACCTTTTCATCCATGGAAACATCTGAACTGTGAGTTCACCGCCAATGAGTTAAATATGCCATGGCCAGATCAATTTCAAATATGCCATTTTTCTCAATAACATCCTAACTGGAAAAAGGCACTCACTGTTGAAACAGCAACTTTGTTATGGGCTATGAAGGGGTACTGAAGTAAGACTTGTTAATAATTGTGCTGTGATTCTTTTGATGTCTCAGCTATGCTCACGCTTCAGTGTATTAGGGATTAGCACTGTGGTGCTATTGGGAACTTGGCCATAGGAGCAGCCAAACATAGTTGGTGATGAAAAGCTTTTTTTTCCTTCAGCTTGTTTTTGGCAAAGTTGGTTGGTTGGGGATCTCTTTTTTTTTTTCCTTCAGCTCTTTAACTGAAGAATGGAGTAGTCCTAGGTTCAGGTATCACCTTATTCTCTGTTGAATAATTGTTTCTGAGCTTCTACTACCTATTTAATGCTGGAAAAGGGAGGTGCAAGGAAACAAATATCTGTGCAAGCATAATATACTTGTAATTACACCTCCTTTGGCCAGGAACTTAGCATCCCCTCGACACATTTCACATCACATAGGAAAAGTTCACAGTACCAAGTTTTACAATCACAGTCACTCACAGCACCAAGATTGTCCAGACAAGAAGAAGTTACCGAAGAGAAAGGCCACTGGCCAAAATTCACGCAACTGCCCATGTAAGGGCTCAGGTTAAAAATAAAGCACTGGTGGGAAAGTTAAGCCTAGCTTTTGCCAACTCTCCATTTGGCGTGAGGAGAGCAGCGAGTCACCCATCCGAGCTGCACTTCTGAACAGAACAGCACTATTGACCCATCTTTTCTAGGGGCTTTTCCAGCCCCCTCAAAACCCATCAGCCACCAGGAGCTGGGGGAGAAGAGCCCCATGGCAGCCCCACTTCTGCCTCGGGGAGCTGGAAGTTACCAGACTGTAAACATTTTGTTGTAGCAGTCCACCGGAGCAGGCAGTTGATCCCACTCTGTGAAAAGGAAGGTGGGACTGAGGCTCTGAAGCCCAGGCCCTGAAGGAAAGAATGAATGAGTGTGCGGAAGAAGTCTGGGCTGCACCTGCAGTCCTGCTCTGGGTAGCAGTTGGTTGTGCTTTATTGCCCTTCCCATCAGGACAGCTTGGAGAAAAAATAATAAAAAAAAAAAACCTTGCAACAAGAAACTGTTGGTTTTCACAATTATTGCAGCCTTGCCCAGATAACAAAATATAAGCCTGGGAGGGGCAAAGTCCTTCCTCAGAACGTGGCCTGTGTGCTCCTGCTTCCATGGGGCTGGTCTCAGGAGCAGCGGCAGCCAGGCACAGGAGCAGGCCTTAACCCCACCCAACATTCATGGAGCTTAAAACTAAAGAAAACTGTGTTCTTATGAGAGGTTACTAACAATTTTTCCCCAGCTACCCCAAACCACATGCACACAGAGGACAGGATGCTGATACGTGGGCTTTCACCAAAGCTCGAGAGCCCCTCTGCCTCGAGGGCTCCTGCAGCACTTTGCTTTCTGTGCTGAAAAGTGAGGTTCACTGAGCATGGAGCCCACCCCCAGCAGTGCCAGCCTCCTCTGCTCTGCTGTTGTAGAGGGGGCACTTTGCAGGCTTAGCCCCATCTCTGCTCTCTCAAGCAGGCATGGAAGGGGGCTGGAGGAAATTTTCCAGCCTTTCTGGCTGTGTAAAGGAAGACCCTACGCTCCGTGTAAAAGAAAACCAACGCTGATCCCGTAAACATGCATATTCACAGAGAAATGAGAGCCCCAGCACCTGGGGATGCCAGCAGGAGGCTGCTGTAAACCCTGTTCTCACCAGAAATAAATGTCTTGGTGGTTATGAAATGGGGCCTAAGCCCTGGTTTATGTCCATGCTGGATTGGTTTGTTTAGCACGTGAAGTCAATGTAAGATGCAAAAGGTTGAAGCACAGAGGTAGACATTTTGGCTAGGAGAAGGTGGCTCATGGGCTCGAAGTGACCGAGTGGCCAGCGTGCTTCCAGAGGTTCCTTAGCTGGTACACAAAGGCTTGGGAAACACAGGCAGCAGCTTTGCAAGACCCGGGAACACCAAAGCCTGCTTCCTTCTGTCCTTCCGTACCTGGAGGCAACGTCTGCTGGTCGGGCCCCTCTTGCATCTCATTATTGTGGTCAGCAGGAGTTCTTAAAGGAGGGGACAAAATGCACTGGTCCCTGTTTAGGACGAAAAGGAAAACTTGCACCTTTATGGTTACAAAGCAACACAATGTCCTGGGAGGGAGGGGAACGGTGGGACCCTCCAGACAGTGGAGAGGCAGAAGCACTAGAAGAAGTCTTGTCGTGAAGGACAGGTGCGTTTTCTGGGGACAGGCGTCACCCCTAGGCTCCTGCAGGTAGTCGGGTTTGTGCGGAGCTTCCGCTGCTGGATTTGTCCGTGAGGAAGGGAGGAGGGGAGCAGGAGTCTGACAGGGAAGCCCGCGTCCCCTTCCCCTGCTCGGCCACGGCGGAGGGAACCTGAGCAGAACGCAGAGACAGAGACTCTGCCGGGAGCGGGCCCGGAGGCGGCGGGAGCCCCTCCGGGGGCGGCCAGGGGAGCTCAGCCCTGGGCGGTGACCGCCAAGGCGTTCACGTACCCGTGGGGACCCACGTCCACGTCGGAGAGCCCGTGGGCCAGCGGGGCGGCGGCGGGGGCGGCG